>WAAF01020669.1:1024-19101 GCA_013400475.1 Tricholaema leucomelas
CCTTTGCTTGGCTGCTTCACCTTGCTTTTTAATCCCTCTGGCCGAACCTCCATTCTTCCTTAGGACTGGGGTAAGGTTGAGAGGGGTAGGGGGAAGGTGAGGGGTGGTTGAGAGCCCCTCCTGGGGACTCAGGTTTCTGGGAGGGGAGTTGTGTCTGTATTACCTTTTTACCTTGTATATTTCTGTCTATCACTGTATATACTGTAAATATCTGCTTGTACATTGTGCCAGCTGTAAATATAAGCTTCATTCACATTTCCAGAGCCGACTGAGTCTAGTCTGGGTGATTTCTAAAAGTGTGGGGGGGCAGGGGACACCCAAACCATCACAGTGACTTAGCTAATATCAAGAGAAGAAAATACCACTTATACTTGGTAGAAACAAGAATACTTTTCAAGTTATCTAACTCCTTTCTTCCTGGAAAGTCTTCTTAATTCAAATAAAATTTTAACTGTGAGCTGAATAAACAAATTTTCTGATTCATTGCTTACTTTTTCTTCCCCCCTGGGGTCTGTTCTGTCTGTTTTCCTGACTTGTGCCAGCCTCCTTCCCCATGGTCTCTGCAATCTCAACCCACAGCTGAAAAATTCCAAGTGTCATCACCACTTTGTGTTCCCAGGGAACACCACAGCACATGTGGATGTGCCTACTGCCAGGGACAATCCACACAAACCAAAGCAACAAGTCCCTAGGCACAAACTTTCTCTGTAACTCATTGTAAACGGACTCCACCTACACAACCTCCAGCAAAACTACCGACATCTTGGCATCTGCAAGTGCAGATGCTGAAACAAACTTACCCTTACTCTGGGGTTGGTCTCTTCTGCCAGGCAACCAGCAATAGAACAATGGGACACAGTCTCAAGTCGTGCCAGGGGAAGTATAGGTTGGATGTTAGGAGGAAGTTGTTGCCAGAGAGAGTGATTGGCATTGGAATGGGCTGCCCAGGGAGGTGGTGGAGTAACTGTCCCTGGGGGTGTTGAAGAAAAGACTTCTTAGTGCAATGGTCTGGTTGATTGGCTAGGGCTGGGTGCTAGGTTGGACTGGATGATCTTGGAGGTCTCTCCCAACCTGGTTGATTCTATTCTATGATTCTGCTCTGATAAAGGCTCACCTGGAATATTGTGTCCAGCTCTGGAGTCCTCATAACAGGAATGACATCGACATGCTGGATTAGGCTGAGCACGAAGGTGATCAGAGCACCACCCCCACAAAGGCAGGCTGAGAGAGGTGGGTCTGGAGAAGAGCAGGGTGCAGGAAGGCCTTACAGCAGAATTTCAATATCTGAAAGGGTCCTACAGGAAATCTGGAGAGAGGCTGTTTAGAAGGGCTTGTAGTGACACAACAAGGGACAATGGATGAAGTTAGAACAGGCTGATTTAGGTTGGGCTATAGGAGGAAGTTCTTTACTATGAGGGAAGTGAAATACTGGTTGCCCAGAGATGTTGTAAAGGACCCATCCCCAGAGACATTCAAGATCAATTTCATGGGGTCCTGAGCAACCTGATCTAGTCGAAGGTGTCCTGGATCACTGCAGAGGATTTGGATAAGATGACCTTCAATGGTCCTTTCTAACTCTATGTGTTTGCACAAAAATGTATCTTCCCTCTCTTTCTTCACCCCAGCTACATCCTACTTCTGCCTGTTGCGTTGGATGGGGTATGCAGAAGCAGTAAAGAGAAGTGTGCATGGGAGCAATTTCTTTGCTTTTTACCTTCATAATCAAACTCAAGTTTGCAGATGACACCAAGCTAGGATCAGGTGTTGATCTGTTGGAAGGTAGGAGAGCCCTGCAGAGGGACCTGGACAGGCTGGATGGGTGGGCAGAGGCCGATGGGATGAGATTTAACAAGGCCAAGTGCAGGGTTCTGCACTTTGGCCACAACAACCCCAAGCAGCACTACAGGCTGAGGACAGAGTGGCTGGAGAGGTTGATAGGAATTGAGAGTAGGAAGATGAATCTAAGACTTGATTCTTTGGTATGTGAATCAAACTCAAACTTCGATTATCACATTCATAGATTCATAGAATGGTTTAGGTTGGAAGGGACTGTAAAGATCATCTAATACAGCCCCCCTGCCATTGGCAGGGATGCCTTACACTAGACTGAATTGCTCAAGGCTTCATCCAGCCTGGCCTTGAACACTTTCAGGGAGGGGACATCCATGACCTCCCTGGGCAACCTGTTACAGTGTCTCACCACACTCATTGCAAAGAATTTCTTCCTACTCTCCAGTCTAAGTCTCCCTTCTTCCAACTTCAATCCACTCCCCTTTGTCCTATCAGTAGAAGTACTTGCAAAAAGTTCCTCCCCGGGTCTCCTGTAGACCCTTTCAAGTACTGGAAGGCTGCTGCAAGGTCTCCCCAAAGACTTCTCTTTCCCGGGCTGAGCAGTCCCAACTCTGTCATTCTGTCCCGATATGGGAGGTGTTCCAGGTGATCATCTTTGTGGTCCTCCTCTGTATCCACTCCAGCAGTTCGATGTCCTTCTTGTGCTGGGGGCACCAGATCATTGATCAGTTGATTAAAACTTGTCACCTGAAACCTGGCTTTCTGTGCCACCCAGAATATTAAAAGATATGAAGTCAAGAAGCATAAAAGGTTATTGCATTTCAAATCTTCATTCCATGCCTGTGCTCTGGTGATGCCATTTATAAAGACAGCATGAATGTCACATCTGACCAGAACAAGCATTATGTATGATGGCAAATGTTGTTGACTTATTCTCAGTAATTGGAGATTAACATTTTGGAAAGTGCAGACATGTAGGAGATGTGGTATATGCTAGATGCACTCAGAAAACAAGCCTGTTCTTGCAAGATTTCCAACTCAATTATACAAACAGAAGAAGTTTGGATAAACTTTTCAGACTCTATCAAATGAATTTTAGGTTACTTATCTCCACTGACCCCCTGGAAGCATTCAGAATAATCCCAAATGCCATTGTTGTTGCTGGAAGTAACAAGAAGTTGAGAATTTAGTTCTAACTTTTGCATTTCTTGAGTCTGCTTTGTCTGACCATGCAAGGGGAGGGAAAGATTCCAAACTTTTTTGGCTAATTTCATTAATATTTTATTACATCCAAGGTTAGTACAGGAAATAGTTGCTCTCCAGTGCAAAAAAAAAAATCACAGTTTGAGCCTTAGAGTTACATTAGAAACTCTGTGAACTGAGCAATGAAAGCTTGACTTGCTTTTCCAAGAGAATATATTGACAAAAGAGCTTCAAACCTCCCACAAAAAATTACTCCATGGTTTTACTGGTTTCTGTTCAACGCAGGTCAGTGACTTCACATACCTTTGTGCTGCGAGGGAAGAGGTTAGATGTTGACCTACTCAAAAGCAGCTTCGTGGAGAAGGACCTTGGACTCCTGATGGGTGATAAGTTATCTATGAGAGCAATGTGCCCTTGTGGCTAAGAAAGCAAATGGTATACTGGGGTGCATTAAGAAGTCTGGCCAGCAGGTCAAAAGAGGTTCTCCTGTCCCTTTACTCTGCCTCAGTGGGATTTCATCTGGGGTATTGTGCCCATTTGTGGGCTACCCAGTTCAAGAGGGACAGGAATCTAGTATCATAGTATCACAGTATCATAGTATTATCAGGGTTGGAAGAGATCTCACAGATCATCAAGTCCAACCTTTTACCACAGAGCTCAAGGCTAGACCATGGCACCAAGTGCCACGTCCAATCCTGCCTTGAACAGCTCCAGGGACGGCGACTCCACCACCTCCCTGGGCAGCCCATTCCAGTGTCCAATGACTCTCTCAGTGAAGAACTTTCTCCTCACCTCGAGCCTAAATTTCCCCTGGCACAACTTGAGACTCTGTCCCCTTGTTCTGTTGCTGGGTCTACAGGTTCTACACATTCTAACGCATAGGTATGTGGCAACTCTCCACAGGGAGGTAACTGACAATCAGTACCACGGCCACTCACTCAGCTCTCTCAACAATACCTGACTGTTCTGGCTTAGTTATTGACATACAGCTTGGAAAGGCACACAAGCCCAGCCTTGGAAAGCTCGTGATTAACTAAGCATTCCCATTCAACCAGAGGAGTAGTAGTTTGGCCTTCGCAAGCCAAAGTGTGCAGAAATTCACTTGAAACCTACGAAGGAGAAATATTTACATTTCAGCACCTAAAGACTGGAGCGAGTTCGCAGCACGCTTCGAGACGTCTGTGTCCTCAGCCCTCTGCCAGGTGCTAATGCCATCACGTCTGAGCGCTAGCAGTTCACAGACCTAAGTGTCAGCAAGTAAGCACCAACTGCCTATGGTGCTGAATTGTTTACAGGAACCAGTATTGCACAGAAAGTCAAGGTCCCCAGCTGCAATTCCACCTGTCACTCATCTGAATGAAAAACGTACACCTTCTTGGTACTACTCAGAGAAATAAAACAGAGAACTTCCTTCTTCCTCACTACAAGAAGGATATTGAAGTGCTGCAGCATGACCAAAGAAGAGCAACAAAGCCAGTGAAGGGCCCTGACAACACAGGTTGTGAGGCATAGAATCATAGAATGGTTTAGGTTGGAAGGGACCTCAAGGATCATCCAGCTCCAACCCCCTGCCATAGGCAGGGACACCTCCCACTAGAGCAGGCTGCTCAAGGCCTCATCCAGCCTGGCCTTAAACACCTCCAGGGAGGAAGCATCCACAACCTCCCTGGGCAACCTGTGCCAGTGTCTTACCACCCTCACTGTAAAGAACTTCCTCCTAACATCCAGTCTAAATCTCCCCTCTGCCAGCTTAAACCCATTCCCCCTCGTCCTGACATTACCAGACCTTGTCAATAGTCCCTCCCCAGCCTTCCTGTAGGCTCCCTTCAGATACTGGAAAGCCACTCTAAGGTCTCCTCAAAGCCTTCTCTTCTCCAGGCTGCAGAGCCCCAACTCTCTCAGCCTGTCCTCATAGCAGAGCTGCTGCAGCCCTCTGAGCATCTTCGTGGCTCTCCTCTGGACCCGCTCCAGCAGTTCCATGTCCTTCCTGTGTTGGGGGCTCCAAAACTGCACACAGGGATTGTTGAGTCTGGAGGAGGCTGTGGGCAGACCTCATTGCTTTCTACAACTACCTTTGAGAAGGAGGTTGGAGCAAGGTGGGGATCGATCTCTTCTCACATGCAACAAGTGACCAGACAAGAGGAAACAGCCTCAAGTTGTGCCAGGGATGTTTCAGGTTGGATGGTTGGAAAATGCCTTCACAGAAAAGATTGTCATGCTTTAGCACAGGCTACCCAGGGAGGTGGGAGACTCACTGTCCCTGGAGCTATTTCAAAGAGGCATGGATGTTTTGCTGAGGGACATGATTTAGTGGTAGTGGCTTAGCAGTAGTGGTGGGACTGTAAGCTCTAGGTGAGCAGTTGGACTTGATCTCAAAGGTCTTTTCTAGCCTCCACAGTTCCATTATCCTGTGAAACTCTGGGAGGATGTGAAGTGTTCAGCCTTTTCTCAGACAGTAAGCAGTAGCTGGCAATAACCTTGCCGGTTCAAGAAGCTTTCTCCTTGTGGGCTAGCTTACCAGCCATCAGAAATACCTAAACCACAGGCCTATCAGATATGCATAGAATATGCTGTACCTAGTGCCCTAAGCAGTTTCTGAGTGCACAGCATTTAAAAGCCTATCCAGAACTGAAACATCATGGAAATATGCAAGCAGAGGGTTTTTGCTGACTCAATAGACCAGCCAAAAGGAAAACTGCCAGGATGTGCCCTGGTTTCTGACAACAGCAGGTTCTGAAGCACTTAGTGTTTTCCAGTTTCCAATCAACTTTAAAAAGGCTGACAGTGAAACCATTAAAGCATTTGGAACAGTTTGCATGAAAGTGAACAAAGTGAGGTTGAAACCAAGCAGGTGCTAGGAGAAAGAAGAGAGACAGAAGAGCTCGAAACTATCCTTAGTTTGAGCTCCACATTAGCAACATTGTTGGGCAGCTCTCCTGTTGGACTCATGTGCCACAAACCATCCTGCTGGGAGTTTGAGCAGGCAGAGGTGCTCATGAAGGAGAACTGTCTTCAGAAGAGCTCCTGCATGAGGTATCTCCTAGTGTGCACCTGGTAGGCACTGATACTGGTTTGGTGGCCAGTGGGTATTTCCCTTTGTGGAAAGCTCATGCCATTGGGACATCTTGACCTTAATGGTGCCCATTGATTGCCATTGCCAGCTGCCCTCCTGGCACTGCTCCACATTGTGCTGCACACCTTATATCTTCATGAAAAGAGTTGGGTCAGGAGAAGAATTTCACTTCTTTCAAGTCTGATCACTGGCTATGTTTGTAGCTGATGTAGCCTAAATGACCAGGTGACTCAAAATAAAAAAGGTCTTGGGTTAAAATCTTGAACCAGCTTCCAACATTTCCCAGTTCAGAAAAGAAATCTAACCCAGTATGAGGCTAGCAAATGATATCCTGACACTACAGAGACTTCCATAACACAGACAAGGATCAAGCAGGAAAAAGAATTCAGGAATCAAAGAGAGACTTCACAATAAGCAGAAGGGGAGTTTGCAGTGAAGAACTGTTCCCAGTATTTGGAAAGAGAAGAAATAGGAGACACAGTCTCAAGTTGTGCCAGGAGAGGTCTAGGCTGGATGTTAGGAGGAAGTTCTTCACAGAGGGAGTGATTTGCCATTGGAATGGGCTGCCCAGGGAGGTGGTGGAGTTGCCATCGCAGGGGGTGTTCAAAAAAAGCCGGAATGAGGCACTTAGTGCCATGGTCGGGTTGTCTGGACAGGGCTGGGTGATAGTTTGGACTGGATGATCTTGGAGGTCTCTTCCAATCTGGTTGATTCTATGATATAAAACAAAACAAGTGAAAAGGGTCTGTCTGGTGGCAAAGCAAAACTGTCCTGGATCCAGTTAGGTAGAGATCTATTTTTTTGGTGGAGACTATTAGCTCTTGCTGTTAAGAGAGAGCATTACAAGAAGATGCAGACACAGAAATGGAGATCAAGCACAGACATGTTCTGTAGATATCATATCCCCAACATAGTAATAGTTGACAATAGGTCTAAATTCAGTAGATATCATAGAATCATAGAATAATAAGAGCTGGAAAAGATCTCTGGAAGTCAAGGGCAGGCCACACAGGAATGTGTTCAGACAGGTCTTGGAAATCTCCAGAAGAGGAGACTCCACAACCTCCCTGGGCAGCCTGCTCCAGTGCTTCAGCACCCTCACAGCAAAGAAATTTTCATCAAGTTGAGGTGGAACTTCCTGGGTTCCAGTTTGTGTCCATTGCCCCTCATCCTATCACTGGCACCAGTGAAAAGAGATTGGCCTCCCCTTCTTGACACCCACCCTTAAGGTATTTATAGACATCAATAAGGTCTCCTCTGAGTCTTCCCTTCTGCAGACTAAACAACCCCAGGTCTCTCAGCCTTTCTTCATCTGGCAGGTGTTCCAGTCCCTTCATCATCCTCCTACCCTCTGTAGTATATCCTGTCCCTCTTATCATAGAATCATAGAATGGTTTAGGTTGGAAGGGACCTCAAGGATCATCCAGCTCCAACCCCCTGCCATAGGCAGGGACACCTCCCACTAGAGCAGGCTGCTCAAGGCCTCATCCAGCCTGGCCTTAAACACCTCCAGGGAGGAAGCATCCACAACCTCCCTGGGCAACCTGTGCCAGTGTCTTACCACCCTCACTGTAAAGAACTTCCTCCTAACATCCAGTCTAAATCTCCCCTCTTCCAGCTTAAACCCATTCCCCCTCGTCCTGACATTCCCAGACCTTGTCAATAGTCCCTCCCCAGCCTTCCTGTAGGCTCCCTTCAGATACTGCAAAGCCACTCTAAGGTCTCCTCGAAGCCTTCTCTTCTCCAGGCTGCAGAGCCCCAACTCTCTCAGCCTGTCCTCATAGCAGAGCTGCTGCAGCCCTCTGAGCATCTTCGTGGCTCTCCTCTGGACTGGCTCCAGCAGTTCCATGTCCTTCTTGTGTTGGGGGCTCCAGAACTCTTGAACTGGGGAGTCCAGAACTGGACACAGTATTATTCCTGATGTAGTCTCACCAGGGCAGAGAAGAAGGAAGGAGAACCTCCCTTGGTCTGCTGGGCACACTTTTCTTACTAGACCCCAGGATACCATTTGCCTTCTCTGCCACAAGGGCACATTGCTCTCTCTTGGTCTACTTATTATCCACCAGTTATTCTCCTTGGAGCTGCTTTCCAGCAGGTCAACCTCTAACCTGTAGTGGTGCATGCAGTTATTCCTCCTCAGGACTCTATACTTAGTGCTTTAGCCCATTAGGTTCACTTTCCCTAACTCTGCAGCCTGTCCAGGTCTTGCTCAATGGTCACACAGCATTTTTAGAATGAAGGGAATAAAAAGAAAAAGAAGAAAAAGAAGAGGGGAGGGGGGAAAGATTAAATAAGAAACCTTTTATCAGGCATTGAAATGGTTTGTAAGAAATGGGTATCAAGCCATGCAGGACACCAAGTCACCCTCATCTCTACATTCAATCCTGCTAGAGAACAATGCTGATGGAGGCAGCTTGTCACCTGCTTTGTTTAGTGAGCAGCAGAAAACAAAACTGCCTACACTGTTGGAACACATGTCACAGTTACTAGGGGCATGCAGATAAACAGAGACAGGCAGAACAAAACCAAATAATAGGAGAGTCAGCACTCTGGCCACGGCAAATTAAGCAGTGTTTCTTGGTTGTTAGAAACAAATAGATAGGAACAGCTGTAATATTACCAGGAGATTAGAAGAAGTTCTCCCTCTCTATCAAAGAAAGAACATCTGTATCCCCCTGCAAGGTTTTTTTTTTCCACCTAAAATATCTTGGACAGGTTAAACCATAGCAAAATTTAGCTAGCTGAGCCCTACAACATGATGATAGAGTCAAATTCAGTGGGTATGAAGTTGAGCAGTGAAGTATAAGTTCAGATGCTCCTATCCAGAACTAATCCACTTATCTCTCCCTGCCCATAGTGATGGTGATACTCAGGGTGTTCTCAATAAACTACAGACACTTCAGGAATTATTTCAACATTGCTATTTATATGTATTTGAAGTGGATTTTTATGGTATACTCAGGCTGATGAACTGTTCTCCTTCCTGTGTGTACCTTTACAAAAATCCTCACTTTGAACAAACTGAACTGAACCCATTTTATTGTATTACACACATTCATATTGCACTGACATGGAATCATAGAGTGCCAGGTTGAAAGAGAGCCCCAGGTTCGTCTGGTCCAACCTTTCTAGGTGATGGTATAGCTGGATTTTCCCTGTGAGTCACTGGTACCCATTGCCCCTTTTCTTTATCATGTGACTCCCTGGATAAAAGGAGTCTCCATCATTCCAGTAGGGCAAGGGAGGTTATTCTGCCCCTGTACTCAACACTGGTCAGGCCACACCTTGAGTGCTGTGTCCAGTTCTGGGCCCCTCAATTCAAGAGAGATGTTGAGGTGCTGGAAGGTGTCCAGAGAAGGGCAACAAGGCTGGTGAAGGGCCTGGAACACAAACCCTATGAGGAGAGGCTGAGGGAGCTGGGGGTGTGCAGCCTGCAGAAGAGGAGGCTCAGGGCTGACCTCATTGCTGTGCACAACTACCTGAAGGGAGGCTGTAGCCAGGTGGGGTTGGGCTCTNTGGTAGCCCCCTTTGATGTACTTGGTCCATGGCAATAAGGTCTCTTCTAAGTCTTGCCTTCCCATGGCTGAACAAAAGCAGTTCTCTCAGCCTTTCCTCACGTGGCAGGTCTCCCCAGCCTCCCTGTCTTTTTTCCATATTGGTTATAACACAGACACTGAAAGAAGCCAGTCTCTGTTGGTTTCCTTATAGCTGAACCACAGCTGAATTGTGTACCGACCTTATAACCAGTAGTGAAAGTGGTGATAGAATCACACAATCATTAAGACTGGAAAAGACCATTAAGATCATCAAATCCAACCATCAGCCTTACACCATCACAGTGATTAAACTATATCCCCAAGTGCCATGTCCACGCATTTCTTGATCACCTCCCAGGGATGATGACTCCACCGTACGCCGAAGCAGCTTGTTCCAATGTCTGACCACTCTTTCAGGAAACAAATGTTCCCAAATATTCAACCTAAACCTCCCCTGGCACAAACTTTTAACCTTGCTCCCCATCTAGACAGACTCGTTTTGGGCAGCAGGGTGGGACCCATTACACCCTACAACTTGCAGCAGTCCTGAGCCTGGAGCTGTGCCTGCCTCTGCCAAGGCAGCTGGTGTTTCCACAGCTGCAGTCTAGTTCTGGGTGGGGAGGAGAAGGAAGAGATAGCAAGAAATAATCTCAGTGATTGTATGAGACAAAGAATCCACACCCTTCAATAACCTCCTCAGCTTGCTGGAGTTATCAGAGCATGCCTTTCTAATGCTGCCTAATGCCAGGCTAAGTTCAGTAGTTTGCAGCTGCATATTTTGCTTGAGATCTGTCCTTAACTGAACAGCAAGCTTGGGAACTGCAGCTCCATGTAATATATGCTAGGAAAACACATTCATTTACAAGGACATTTTTCAAAAGAGGCACATGCAATCTTGTTAAAAGCAGGAGCCCTAATGACCATTTGCTCCATCATATGCCAGCAGCAGGTATGGCAGAAAAGAGAACAGCTGCTTAGTTGCTTCTGTGATCTATTTTGTCTAGATATTTGTATGTTTAGAAGAGTGGTCTGGTCCTTTTGCAGCTCTCAGATGAATCACTTTGCTAATGGACTAGCAAGTGCATGGATAACATTATCAACGATGCAGACCATGGCTCCTGTATTGCCTTAATATGCCTCCAAACCAATCTGGTAAATTACTTCCATTATAGGATTTAGATAGTGTCCCATTACAGATCAAGCTCTTGGTTAAATGTCATTTCTTTCAAAGACATATTTGGTGTCAAGGTCTGCTTGGCAGGTTCAAAAGGGAATGAACAGAGTCCCAGATTTCCTTATGTTCTTCCTTCTGCACTGGAGAAGGTTCCAGGGAGACCTTAGAGTGGCTTTCCAGTACCTGAAGGGAGCCTACAAGAAAGCTGGGGAGGGACTTTTTACAAGGGCTTGTAATGCTAGGACAAGAAGGAAAGGATAGAAGCTGGAAGATGAGAGATTTAAATGCCCCCTTCCTGGAGGTGTTCAAGGCCAGGTTGGACAAGGCCTTGAGCAACCTGTTCTAGTGGAAGGTGTCCCTACCCATGGCATGGGGGTTGAAACTAGAAGACCTTCAAAGTCTCTTCCAATCCAGACCATTCTATGATTCTAGTATTCTGCTTCTTGAAATGTTCTCTCAAAGGCAGAACCACAAAAGCCAGGAGCCTTGAAAAGAAGAACGTCTTTCATCAATAAAGGAGTGCTAGCTGGACATTTTCTACTAAGGTCTATCCCTTCAGTACCATGAAAATTCAAGTGTCCTGGTCAGGTACTGAAAATTGTTTCTAGGCTGCACTGGGCAATTCTAAAATAAAGGCACTACCTACCATGAGCCTATGGTGATGGAAAAATAATCACAGAATCATAGAATCAGCCAGGTTGGAAGAGACCTCCAAGATCATCCAGTCCAACCTAGCACCCAGCCCTATCAGGCTGCTGTTAAAGAAACTGGATTTTCAGTACCTTTCCAGTGACTTACTCCTCATCATAGAATGATTTGGGTTGGAAGGGACCTTAAAGATTATCTAGTTCCAACCCCCCAGCCACAGGCAGGGACACCTTTCACTAGACCAGATTGCTCAAGTGATGCTTCAGTGAAACGACAGAACCCATCCTCCCTGTCAAAGCCCAGCCAGGCTGTGCAGCATTTATACTTGCACAGTTCCACTCTTTGCTCTGAAAGCAAATCTAAATAAAATCAGTTCCCACTTGCACTTAAAATAAATCCTGCAACAAAACCAAGCCATGAAAGTGCTTTTATTTGTATTAGAAAGTATAAATGTTTTCTCTTCCTTTTTCTTTTAAACAAAATGGAGACATGTCCAGCCTAAGCTTTTCCCAGAGTTTCTATTAAACCTTTTCACTTTATAGTTAATAAAAAGAGGCATTTCATTTGAGCAAAGTCTTGGCATATTGAAACTCAAGAGCAGTGTGGCCAGTAGGGTGAGGGAGGTTATTCTGCCCCTGTACTCAGCACTGGTCAGGCCACACCTTGAGTACTGTGTCCAGTTCTGGGCTCCTCAACTCAAGAGAGATGTTGAGGTGCTGGAACGTGTCCAGAGAAGGGCAGTGAAGCTGGTGAAAGGTCTGNATTCACTTTGCCCTGGTTGCTTCACCGGCTGGGGAGCTCGGGGCTGCTGGCTGAACTCCAGCTTGCTTTCTAACCTCACCCTCCATTTGCTTTGGCTGATTCACCTTTGCTTCTTAATCCTCTTGGCCAAACCTCCATTCTTCCTTGGGACTGGGGGAAGGTTGAGAGGGGTAGGGGGAAGGTGAGGGGTGGTTGAGAGCCCCTCCTGGGGACTCAGGTTTCTGGGAGGGGAGTTGTGTTTCTGTATTACCTTTTACCTTGTATATTTATATATGTAACTGTATATACTGTAAATAGCTACTTGTATATTGTGCCAGCTGTAAATATAAGCTTCATTCGTATTTCCAGAGCCGACTGAGTCTAGTCTGGGTGATTTCTACAGTGTGGGGAGGCAGGGGACACCCAAACCACCACACCATCCCTGGAGGTGTTGAGGAACTCTGCACTGGTTAGACTGCACCTTGAGTACTGTGTCCAGTTCTGGGTCTCTCAATTTAAGAAGGACATTGAGGTGCTTGAACGTGTCCAGAGAAGGGCAACGAGGCTGGTGAGAGGCCTCGAGCACAGCCCTACGAGGAGAGGCTGAGGGAGCTGGGATTGTTTAGCCTGGAGAAGAGGAGGCTCAGGGCAGACCTTATTGCTGTCTACAACTACCTGAGGGGTGGTTGTAGCCAGGAGGAGGTTGCTCTCTTCTCTCAGGCAGCCAGCACCAGAACAAGAGGACACAGCCTCAAGCTGCGCCAGGGGAAATTTAGGCTCGAGGTGAGGAGAAAGTTCTTCACTGAGAGAGTCATTGGACACTGGAATGGGCTGCCCAGGGAGGTGGTGGAGTCGCCGTCCCTGGAGCTGTTGAAGGCAGGATTGGACGTGGCACTTGGTGCCATGGTCTAGCCTTGAGCTGTGTGGTAAAGGGTTGGACTTGATGATCTGTGAGGTCTCTTCCAACCTTGGTGATACTGTGACACTGTGATACCGTGAGGAAAAGCCTGGCTGAGGCACTTAGTGCCATGGTGTGGTTGACTGGCTAGGGCTGGGTGCTAGGTTGGACTGGATGATCTTGGAGGTCTCCTCCAACCTGGTTGACTCCATGATTCTATGATAAAGCCTTTTGTGACACATTAGAAGGACTCGCTAATATTAACGATCTTTACAAGAGAATTTATTCCATATTTAACGTGCAATGTTTGCAGCCCTTAACACAGCTGAGGCATATGGTGCTGTTTTATTCAAATGGCAAACTGTGTGATCATTAAAAATATATGGAAATGTAAACATCATGTCAGAGTTCAGTGTTTGAGAAAGGAACTGTTAATCCTTGCAAACAGTTTCATTACAATAAGAAGCCAAATCAATTAACGGTTTTGTTTCCTGATATATTTACTTGGTATTATGTAGGCATTTAGGAGTGGTTAATTTGGTTAGGTTGCAATTTCACAGAAATTTACATCTCTACATTATTAGAAAGGAATGTGCCATTTTTATTTTGATTTGATAAGGAACAAAGATTGACAAAATCTGTTTAACTATTAAGCTGGGAGTTGAGATCAATCTCCATTTCACTTGAGGATTGAAAGCAAAAAGCTTCTGGCTCTACAGCAGCTTTGTCAGCCTTGGCAATTTGCATTATGTTACCCATGATAGTATGCACAAGGATCCATTGCCATGAATTTAATTTAAGAAAAGGCTTTCAGTTCTTTTCACTCCTTTCTCAGTCTTTTCAGGCAGCTGGAGTGCTTTTTTTTTGTTGTTGTTAGAATAGAATAGAATAGAATCAATCAGGTTGGAAGAGACCTCCAAGATCATCCAGTCCAACCTAGCACCCAGCCCTATCCAGTCAACCAGACCATGGCACTAAGTGCCTCATCCAGGCTTTTCCTGAACACCCCCAGGGACGGTGACTCCACCACCTCCCCGGGCAGCCCATTCCAATGCCAATCACTCTCTCTGCCAACAACTTCCTCCTAACATCCAGCCTATACTTCCCCCAGCACAACTTGAGACTGTGTCCCCTTGTCCTGTTGCTGGTTGCCTGGGAGACGAAACCAACCCACACCTGGCTACAACCACCCTTGTTGTTTGTTTTCCCCTTGGTGTTGAGAGATTACTTATTACTTGTATTTAACTGAATAATAATAATAGTAGGGAAAAAAAAATCTCAAAAGGTAATAAGTTGAGTTCCTAAGAGAAAATTTTGAGGGCTTTTCATACAAAGGGGGAAAGCAAGAAAGGATTTTGCTGGAACATGGTAGGCCTGCTGCTTTGGAAACAGAGTCTCTGTTGTGCAGAGTGCAAGGAAAGATGTGGTAGGTGTTTTTCACAGGCTCCCCATCCAGTTCCTCTCAGCCTGGCAATACCTGGACCACTTCTCAGTGTAAGCTGGCCACCAAAGCTCTGTACACCATGTGCTTAATGACAGAATTAGCATAACATTGTAGTTTTTCAGCTATGGGTCTTGCAGGAAGATGTAGACATTGGGGGACAATTGCTGTGCTGATTAGTATGCAGGGCTGGACATTTTTCCACTGTTAGGAAAAAAAATATGCCTCCATCTTCCCAAGGGCAGGATTGCATTCACAAACCCTGAAGATTCAATGCAAGCCAAATACCAAAGCTAATCAATACCCAGTGTGGCTGCCTCCTCACTCATTAAACACTGCTGTTGATGCAAGAGCTCCTAACTGTTTCATCAGGTGACCTGAGGGTGTACCATTGTGGTAGTATCTCCTTCCAAATCTGACTTCCATTTCCTCACAGGGTTCCTGGAACTCAGCCTGAGGATCAGCAGCAAAGACAAAATGCTCCACATCTCCTTCTGGTCAGAGAGTGAGCCATCCCAGGTAATAGACAAGCCCCATCTGTTGCAATTGGGCAGAAGGACACTGATAAAGGTACACTCAGGATTGTGCTTCAAGGCACAAAGAGGCCAAGGCATTACCCTGCAATTTAGCCAGGACTTGTAAAGCTAGAGAGCATTTCAGCATCCATGTGGAAGCTCTTGGTTTGCAGATGAGTCACCTTCCTTAACAGAAAAGCCTGCATCACAAGTGAGATTCATAGATCCATAGAATGGTTTGGATTGGAGAGGACCAAGTCCCATTTAAACATAGGGAAGTACTTTAATTTAAGGGTGACAGAGCACTGGAACAGGCTGCCCAGAGAGGTGAGGTCTCCATCTCTGGAAACATTCACAACCCACCTGGATGTATTCATGTGTGACCTTCTTTAGGTGAACCTGCCTTGGTAAGGGGGTTAGACTCGATCTCCAGAGGTCACTTCCAACCCCAACCATGCTGTGATTCTGTAAATCTGGAGGCCTTCCTAGGAAATTACACAACTTCTAGTTTGGTTTGAATTAAAAACTCAATATCAGTGCAACTGGGAGAAAGTTGAATACTGAACATCAGTTAAAGCTGACTTAAAACCGAGTATGGGCTCCCTGCATGAAGTGAAAGTTCAGGAGGCCAGGCTTAGTGATCTTAACCATATCTTCTCCCTTTACAGTCTCTGATACTGAAGCTGTGATGCCCCATTTTGTTTTCTACTTTTTGTGCTCAAGACTATGCAAATTCAGCACGAAAATCCCTTTCTTACAGCCATTTAATTTATACCATCCATTACCCCTGCCTGCATGACTGACATTTACTGCATGATGCCTGGGAAGCAACGCTGGTGGCAGAGAGCCAGGAGACCTGGTGTCTCTATCTTGGGTAAGTCACTTCATCTCTTCTATTGCATTCACTTAATCATGGTCATCATCTTCAATTGGGCTGCTTGAAGGGACTCTATTATTACAGCTGTTACACCCAACACAAAAAAGGCTTGAATTATTTTCAAGGAACAGGGCAATACAAGGCTGTGAATTATTAGGTAGCATATCTAACCTGAAGTATTTGGCAGATGTAGTCACACAGTTGAATATCACACCATCCACTTTTGTGGCTGGTTTTTTCCCTCCCTACCCAGACAGCAGTATAGATAAGAAAAACATTTGCTGCCTGCACTGAGGAAAAAAAAAATGTGCCTCACCTGCCACGCTGCAGAAATTGAGAGGAATAAATTGTTCCTTTCACACCTTCCTTGATTATTGATGTGGGTTTTTTTTTCATGGGCCTGCTCCAAAGTGTGGGGATGCTGGCTGGGAGCCGGGGGGTTCCCTTCTCTTTGTTCCTTTACGTAGCAAAGTGTTCTCCTAGTTGGAATCATAGAATGATTTGGCTTGGAAGGGGTCTTAAAGATTATAAAACTCCAGCCTCACTGCTGTGGGCAGGGACACCTTTCACTGGACTGGATTGCTCAAGACCTTCTCTAACCTGGCCTTGAACACTTCAGGAAGGGAACATCCACAGCCTCTGTGGGCAATCTGTTCCAGTGTCTCACCACCCTCACTCACAATCCTCGATTGAAACTGCTGGGAAACAGGTAGCAAAGATGATAGAGGAAGCCACAAATCCTGTTAATTACACAACTTACACCAGGGAAACACCCTCAACCATCCTTCTCCCTCTTCATACTTCCACATTACCTAGCTTTGCTTTTGCTGAGTCTGGGAAAAATCAAGATACTAACTTAACAAGGACAAAGAAACTAAGAAGCTTCCAAAGCTTCCAAAGCAATTCCCTTTATGCAGAACCAAACTTTAACCAGAATTCTGTTAGAAGTGTGACATACTTAGACTTTTTATGTCCTTCAGCCACTAGACCTAGATGTCTAACTATAAGACACCTTGAGAGGATGTCTGCTTTGAAACATCAGATAGCATCCTATCTCTCTTTTCACAGTCCAGTTTTAGATGTCATTTAGACAGTAGCACCCTAGCATTTGAAACTGAAATCAGACCTAGACAATTCACACATCACTGCATTTATTTCACACAGGCTGCAGTTGAGAATAAAGCATTCTAGGTCTACTAAGTCCTCAAGCTAATCCATTTCTATCCCTCAAGTAACAAAAAGTTCAGCTGCACAGACTTCCCTAAATGATCTCAATATTACAAGGACCATTTACTATTTACTGAGCTCTACCTCGTGGCACTTTGTAAAGAGCTGTCTAAGAGGAGTCCCTTTGAGTAGCAGCCAGGCACTGAGACCTGGCAAAAAACATTGGGCAGGAGGGTCAAAGTCTGTCTCTTCTGCTGCTCTACCACCACCATTTGGCCAGGCATTGAATCCATTAGTAAGTTGTTCTTAAATTGTCTAGTGTTAAGCTCCCTACACAAAGCCACAATGTGGGGAGATGCTCCTCTGCCCTCCTTCCTTGGCTGTCCACTCCCCTTGGCTTTCAGCAGTCATAGAATAGGTTGGGTTGGAAGAACTTGTAAGATCATCTAGCTCCAATCCCTGTGCCTTGGGCAGAAATACCTCTCACTAGTCCAGATTGCTCAAGACCCTGTCCGACCTGTCCTTGAACACTTCCAGGGAGGGGAGCATCCACAACCTCCCTGAGCAACCTGTTCCAGTGTCTCACCACCCTCACTGTAAAGAATTTCTTCCTAAATCTACCTCCTTCCAGCTTCACATCATTCCCACTACTCCTATCATTTCAAGCCCTTGTAAAAAGTCCCTCCTCAGTTTCCCTGTAGCCCCCTCAGGTACCAGAAGGCAGCTACATAGTCTCTCTAGAGCCTTCTCTTTTTCAGGCTGAAGAGCCCCAACTCTTGCAAGTTGTCCTCATGGGGGAGGTGCTCCATCCCTCTGATCATTTTTGGGGCCTCCTCTGGACCTGCTCCAACAGTCCTGAAGCAAATACATGTTTCAGTGTGCTAGTTTGAGCCTAGCTAGCATGTTTTGGTGAGAAGAACTAGATGATAGGCTGAGAAATGAAAACAATGGTGAGGTCTACTTCCCTCACAGCCTTGCTGGGATGTGTAAAGGAGAAAGGCAAAACAAAGATT
>WAAF01020669.1:24890-34974 GCA_013400475.1 Tricholaema leucomelas
GACTGGCTAGGGCTGGGTGCTAGGTTGGACTGGCTGATCTTGGAGGTCTCTTCCAACCTGATTGATTCTATGATTCTATGATATCCAGTTTTAGTCCATATGGCTCAAGCCCTGCTAATGCTTGCAAATATAGCTCACAAAAATGTATACAACTTACACCAGGAATTCCATGCACCCTACCCTCCCCCAACTCTGGACCACTTTTAACCAAATAGATTTTCAAAAGCTTTTTTTGCTGGGCTATGCTTTAGCTCCAGGAACATCACCAGCATTCCAGGTTTGATGCTAGTAAAGCTGGGGCAAATCCCAGACACAAAGTTCTATTTATTAAATACTGGATGCTGACACCAGTGTCTCCACTGTCATGTGAAATTGTAGCTCCTGTGATGTGTCCCTGGAAAAAGTGAACTCAGGACTTTATAGCAATGCAAAGTCTTAAATAAATGTCTGCTCCAGCTCAGCACAAATTATCTTTTCACATCAATTGGCTTCTCATCAAATCCTAGCTACAAATGCTTCGGTAAAGGATATTGACATTACCCTAATGCATTAGGAAGCAAAAATAAAGAGAAGATAAAACACCAGGAAAAGAAAACGAAAACAAAACCCAACAAAACAAAACAAACCGAAAAGAACAAACCCCCAAACAACTACAAAACAACAACAACAACAACAAAAAAACCCCAAACAAACCTGAACCGAAGCAAAACACCAAACAAAACCAACAATAAAGCCTGGACATGCTTCACATTCTTTTCTGAATCAGAAGCATTTGTCTTCCCATAGCAGCCAGCTCTGCAGCTCAGACTTCAAGTCTCCTTTGCAGTGGTGAGACAAGGCTATCAGAATTAAGGCGATAAGACCTAAGAATGGAATTCAGCAACTAAACAAACATACTAAAAAAAAATGGATTCAACAAATAAACACTGAAAAAAAAGCCCTCAGAGGACTAAACTGATTTCAGGCCAGCCCCCCCCCCCCGCTGCCAACAAGGCACATCTTATCTCTATAGTCTGAATAAAAGCACAAAAAAAGACAACTTACTCCTTCTCAGTACACACTGAAATAGCTCAGAATAAACTGGTTTGATTGCAACTATTGTGGACTGTAATTACATTAAACAAAAATGGGTGTATCTAATAGGAAAGCTTTCTGCACTGAACTAAATTGCAATAGGGAAGGTAATTACTTTGATCCTTAAGTCTTTTCCACAAAGACAAAAATCTTGACATGTTGGAAGTTAATTCTCTGATTTTTAATATAGTTTGTAATAACTCATTTTGTCCTGCTCCTCTCTACCAACAGATAAGTCCCAGATTTTAAAAACAAATTACTGAAGGGGGATATGACCACTTTTAACCCCTTTCTCTTTGCTTTTTTCTTTCTCAGCTCTCCTTTTCACTATGATATAATTAAAGAATACTTTGGGTTGGAAGAGATCTTTGAAGTTCATCTTGTCCACACCACCCTTCCTACACCCTCAACTAGATCACGTCGCTCAGAGCCTCATTCAACTTGGCCAATGCCTCCTAGCATGGGGCTTCTGCTACCTCTCTAAACAACCTGTTCCAGTATTTCACCACTCTCAGTGTAAAAACTTTCTCTTATATCTAGTCTAGTTGAGTTTAAAATCATTACCCCTTGTCCTGTTGCAACAGGTACTGCTAAAAAGAATGTCTCCATCTTAGAGACTTTAGATATTCAAAGGTTACTATAAGGTTTCTCCCTTGTATCTAGTCTACTTGAGTTTAAAAGCATTATCCCTTGTCCTGTTGCAACAGAATGTCTCCATCTTTCTTAGAGACTAAATAGCCAAAGGTTACTATAAGGTTTCTCCCTTGTATCTAGTCTACTTGAGTTTAAAAGCATTACTCCTTGTCCTGTTGCAACAGGTGCTGCTAAAAAGAATGTCTCCATCTTTCTCAGAGACTAAATATTCAAAGGTTACTATCAGGTTTCTCCCTTATATCTAGTCGAGTTTAAAATCATTACCTCTTGTCCTGTTGCAATAGGTCCTGCTTAAAAAAGTGTCTCCATCTTTCTTAGAGACTTTAAATATTCAAAGGTTGCTATAAGGTCTTCCCAGGGCCTTCTCCTCTCCAGGCTTAGCAGCTCTTACTCTCTCAGCCTTTCCTCATAGCAAAGGTGCTCCAGCCCTATGATAATTTTTGTGGCCTCCTCTGGACCTGCTCCAACAAGTTAATGTCTTTGTTGTACTGAGCTCTTACTGGAAAACACTGATGAGAAGGAGAAATAGGAAACAAAATACACCGAATCTGTGGAGGCAAGGAGGGGGTGAAGAAGAAGGAGTTCCCTCTGGGAATGTTTACTTTTGACAAAGTCCTGTACAGTTAATCGCCAGAGGCTTTTTTTGTCAGAGCCATTTCGATGTGATTGAAATGGAATACAATAAGAACAATAGTTAATAGCCTTTTTCATTGCTTCCTATCCTGCAATCATTTAGTTGTTTCCTCTATTTGAGGAAGGAAGCTCTGGTGCTGCAGCAAGGAAAATACATTTTTTCCTTTAATCATGTGGTCAACAAGGGCTGATATTGAATGGTGCTCATGGGAATGTGCTCATGGGAGGTCAAGAAACCAAGGCATCCTTAGAGCAGCATCTGGCAGAGACAGTGCTTGCCTACTCCTCACTCTAAATACACTAGATAATACACAATTAGAGGCATTTCCCCACACTCATAATGGAGATACTACAGACAAAGGATGGGGAAACCTTTTCCTTTCTGACAAAACATATCCAGGAACCTTCTAATGATCTGCTGACGTGCCTTATTTCCAATTTTGAAGAGTAAAATATGACTTGGGACACAATACTGCTAAGAATGTTTCCAAAGAGAATTTATTCGACAAAGGCAGACAGAATTTGTAGCTGGATCTACCTTAGCCAAGCACTCCAGGAAAGTAGGACACACGGGATTGTAGGATGGGGTGTTTAATGGCACAAGCCATGAATTTGTGCATCTAGCCCTGTTATTCCTTCCCTCTTCATTCTCCATGGAATCTCTGAGACTTAATTTCTAACACATTTCACAAAGGAATGAAGCTCTGAGAGATACATTCAGTTCCTACAATGTAGTGAAAAAAAGGAGTTGGGTGATGAAGAGAGATCTTAGAATCACAGAATTGGTTTGGTTGGAAAATACCTCTAAGATCAAGTCCAATTATCAACCTAACACCACAATGGCTACTAAAACATATCACAGAGAACCGTGTCCACACCTTTCTTGAACACTTCCAGGGATGGTGACTCCACCACCCCCCTGGGCAGCCTGTTCCAATGGCTGACCATTCCTTCAGGGAATTATTTTTTCTTAATCTCCAACCTAAATCTCTCTTGGCAACTTTTCAGGCCATTTCCTCTCATTCTTTCACCTGATACTAGGGAGAAGAAACCACCCCCCACATCACTACAGTCTAATCTTATGCCACCTCTGCTGATGGAAAATCAGTGAGTATTCAACACCACATGGCCTAAACAAAACATCATTCTTAAACTACAGATGTGAAGAAAAACAATGCCCCTTTACAGCTCCTTTTCTCTCCAACTGCTTGTATTCCTGATGCATGGCCTCCACTGAATTTTGGTGACCATGAACCCAGTGATGCATAAGTAGACCTCAGCAGCACTAAGGACTTGAGCACTGTGAGTGGGACAATGTAGCTGGCAGGTTAGCAGACTGAAGAGTCTATTGTGCTACTTCTTCGACAGCAGATGTGTTACTGATGTACAAGTTATTTGGTCCAGTGCTGTAGCAGATGGAAACAGTAACCTTGGCATAGGATCCTAGAATGTTAGGGGTTGGAAGAGACCTCTGGAGATGGAGTCAAACCTCCCTGCCAAAGCAGGATCGCCTAGGGCAGGCCACACAGAATGCATTCAGAAGGGTTTTGAAAGTCTTCAGAGGAGACTTCACAGCTTTTCTGGGCAGCCTGCTCCAGGGCTCCAGCACCCTCACAGCAAAGAAATTTCTCCTCAGTTGAGTTGGAGCTTCCTGTGTTCCAGCTTGTATCCATCGTTCCTCGTCCTGCTACTGAGCACCACCAAAAAGTGACTGGAACCTTTATCTTCACAACCATCCTTGGGATATTTAGATGCTAATAAGATCCCTCCTCTGCCTTCTCTTCTCCAGGCTAAAGAGCCCCAGGTCTCTCAGCCTTTCCTCATCAGGTAGATTCCAGTTTCTTAATCATCCTCATAGCTTCTGTTGGACTCTTTCCAGTAGATTTGAAGTGAGAACCCCCAAACTGGATACATTATTCCAGCTGTGGTCTCACTAGGGCACAGTAGAGGAGCAGGAGAACCTCCCTAGACCTGCTGGACACACTTTTCTTGATGCACCACATATCTTTGTCCATCTTGGCCCCAAGGGCACATTGCTGTTCCATGGATAACTTACTGTCCATTAGGACTCTATGGAGTACAAATGGCAGCAGAAGGTGGATTGACTTTTTAAACCTGTTTCTGAAATACGAGCCCAGTCTTTGTTTGGATAGTTTCATGTACCTCAGCACTCCGCAGGAATGTCACTAGACCACATTCCCACAGAGGGATGATAATAACCACACACCTCTGACGTGCCTGGTTCTGTTGTCCAGAGGTATTAATCCTTTTTTTCCTCTGCAGAGTACGTGGAGCAGAAAAGGTGGTTCATGTGTTCAGTATTGCTCATGTGTTCAGTATTGCTTTCCCCCTTTCCTCTGTGGGCTGCACTCCATAGCTAAACAAGCAGATGAATTAAGTCAGCACTTAATGAGTGTCAACCTGGGAAAAGAAGGAAGACTGGAGAGCAATTCACGCTTGAGGACACAGGCATAAATTACTCCAGGTAAAGCCACACACAGCATGTCAGCAACTCTGCAGGATCTCCCTTCATGCATCTTTTACCCTGCCACAGCCCACGGCTAAGGTTCATTTATCCCTTTGTCCCTGCAACATTCTGAAGCACAAATGCCTTCAAGGGCTGTAACTGGAAAGATGCCACTTAACCAGCATCCAGAGCTCTGGAAGAAAACATATCATGCCTATTTCCTTTGCTCCTTAGAGTTGAATCTATTATGGGCTTTCACCCATTACCTGCTGTCTTCACACTCATATGTAAAGAAATTGTCAGGAATTTATGCATCTGCAGGGAAGAAAAGAATAAATTCATCCCTGAATGTTTCTCTATTTATATCCATTCCTTTAGAGGGAATAATATTCCCATTTGAAAGCAACAAGAAAAAAGGCTTTTTCAGGGAATGAGTGTTTCAAGTATAGTACTTGAACATCAATACAGGGGCACCCAGTGACTCCAAGGACATGCATGCAGCACTGGCTAAACTATTTCAAATGGTTCTCTATCCAGTATCACAGTCTCACACTATTACCAAGGCTGGAAGAGACCTCATAGATCATCAAGTCCAACCCAGCCAATACAGCATGAACATGGCATTTGACCAGCAGGGTGACAAAGGTTCTTTTGCCCCTCTACTCTGCCCTGGAGTATTGTGTCCACTTCTGGGCTCCCCATTTTAAGGGACAGTGGATGCTGTGAGGATGATGAAGGACTGGAACTGATGAAGGCTGATGAGGAAAAGCTGAGAGACCTGAGGCTGTTTAGCCTGGAGAAATCTGAGAGGGGATCTGATGACTGGTCACAAATATGTAACAGTGATATGGACAGAGGAATTGAGTGCTTACTCAGCAGGTTTGCAGATGACACCAAACTGTGTGGCACAGTCAACTTCTTAGAGGGAAAGGATCCATCCAGAGGGACATGGGCAGGCTGGAGAGGTGGGGCCAGGCCAACCTCATGAAATTCAACAAGGCCAAGTGTGAGGTTCTGCACCTGGGTTGGTGCAATCGAGGACAGGCTGAGAGAGTTGGGGCTGTGCAGCCTGGAGAAGAGAAGGCTTCCAGGAGACCTTATAGTGGTTTTCCAGTATCTGAAGGGAGCCTACAGGAAGGCTGGGGAGGGACTATTGACAAGGTCNGAAGGGTGGGTGTCAAGAAGGTGGGACCATCTTGTCAGTGATGCCCAGTGGTAGGAGAAGGGTCAAAGGACACAAATTGGAAGACAGGATGTTCCACTTCATCATGAGGAAAAACTTCTTTACTGTGAGGATGCTGCAGCCCTGAGGCAGGCTGCCCAGAGAGGTTGTGGAGTTTCCTTCCCTGGATACTTTCAAAACCGTCCTGGACACATTCCTGTGTGGCCTGCCCTAGGTGGTGCTGCTTTAGCAGGGGTTTTGGACTCAGTGATCACCAGAGGGCCCTTCCAATCCCATCCATCTTTGATGACAAATGAAGGTTTCTGATTCAATTTGCAGCCAGGTGAAAAAATAAAACACAAACCGGAATGCAGGTCTTTGAGCTCAGTTTTACACTTCAATGCTACAAATAAAGCAGTGAAATGTGTTTTTCTGAAATGGCACAGAAAAAAAAAGGACCAAAAAAGGCCACTTATTTATAGGTGCATTATCCCAGACACACAGATTAGTGACTGCTAAACATTATGTTCAAATTAAAAGATACAGTTCTACAGGAGTCATCTCCTGAATATATTTTTTTTTGCTTGGAGAATACTTAGAGACAAAGAAGCCTCCAAATTCACAAGAAAAAGTATTGCTTAACACCTGTTTCATTTTTCATAGAATCAACCAGGTTGGAAGAGACCTCCAAGATCATCCAGTCCAACCTAGCACCCAGCCCTAGCCAGTCAACCAGACCATGGCACTAAGTGCCTCATCCAGGCTTTTCCTGAACACCCCCAGGGACGGTGACTCCACCACCTCCCTGGGCAGCCCATTCCAATGCCAATCACTCTCTCTGGCAAGAACTTCCTCCTAACATCCAGCCTATATCTCCCCCAGCACAACTTGAGACTGTGTCCCCTTGTTCTGTTGCTGGTTGCCTGGGAGAAGAGACCAACCCCGACCTGGCTACAGCCTCCCTTCAGGTAGTTGTAGACAGCAATGAGGTCTGCCCTGAGCCTCCTCTTCTGCAGGCTAAACACCCCCAGCTCCCTCAGCCTCTCCTCACAGGGTTTGTGTTCCAGGCCCTTCACCAGCCTTGTTGCCCTTCTCTGGACATTTTCCAGCACCTCAACATCTCTCTTGAATTGAGGAGCCCAGAACTGGACTTCTTTATATTTGTCAGGTAAAGAGCACCAGCATCACAAAGCTGTTTTTGGTTGGAAAAGACCTCTGAGATCATCGAGTCCAACCTGGCACCACCATGTCCATTTTATACAAATAATCCAAGAACTGGTGCCAGCAGCACCACCTTCATGCACCTAATATGCACTTACATTGAGAGCTGGACATTTTTTTTCCAAGCAGAGAAAACAGTTCTTCAGCTCTGGGGCCAAAGAGTGAGACATACTCTTAGTGCAATGAAGTCCTGGTGTCAGCTGGATGATACTTATCCATAGATTCACAGAATGGTTTTGGCTGGAAGGAACCTTGGAGATCATCTAGTTTCAAATCCCCTGTCCTGGGCAGGGCCACCTCCCAGTAAAACAGGCTGCTCAAGGGGTCATGTCCAACCTGGCTTTGAACACTCCCAGGGAGGGGGCATTCACAAGCTCCCTGGGCAACCTGTTCCAGTGCCTCACCACCCTCACTGTAATGCAGGTTTTCCTAATATCCAGTCTAAATCTCCCCTCTTCCAGCTTGAAATCATTCCCTGTCATGCTATGATTACAAGCTCTTGTAAAAAGTCCCTCCCTAGTATTTTTTTAGCCCACTTCAGGTACTGTAAGGCTGCTATAAGGTCTCCCTGGAACCTTCCCTTCTCCTGGCTGAACAGTCCCAACTCTGCCAGCCCATCCCCTTAGGAGACATGCTCCAGCCTTCTAATCTTCTTTGTGGCTCTTATTTGGATCTGCTCCAGCAGTTCAATGTCCTTATGCTGGATCCTCCAGAACTGGCAGTTGAGGTCTCATGAGAGCAGAGCAGAGCAGAGCAGAGGGGGGAACCACTTCAACAGAAACAGTAAAAAAAACAGCATAATGAAATCTCAGCCTGAGAGGAACTCTTATTCTAAGTCTCTGTTGCCTTTTGCCTTTTCATTCTATTCTTTTCATCCAGAAAGTGTAAGTGACTTCAGTCTTAAATAAAGGCAGCCAATTGGAGGCTTTTCACTAAGCTTTTCCTAGCTGCTGGATTAACAGAACACTCAGATGCATTTCCCCCCATAACACCAAGCATTCTGTCACTTTTAATTCAGACTGACCTACTACAATAACCCCAGTTACAGTGCAGTTTGTTTGGGGTGAATGAATGCTTTACATCATCTGTGACAGAAATTTCATTCTAAGTGCAATGCCAACATTTACTACTAGAGAAACAAACAAATCATAGTCTTTAAGCACCAGAGTTACTTCATGTAGCAGCAGGGATTTTCATAAGAACAAGAAGGTTTCATGAACTGGAAGTGGAGCTACAGACATGACATTAGCAGAGCGAAGAAAGACTAATGGAAAATGTGGCAGCTCAAGATTAAAGGGCAGGCAAAGGTGAGATGGACAATGCATACGGTTAACACTCCAGGAGGAGTGGCCCTGAACTTGACACTTGACCTCAGGTGGTCTTGACCCAACCTCAGGTGGTCTTGACCCCTCCCCAGGGGTGGCTCTGGACACCACCGGGTGATGGTTAGCCCACTGCCCCCTTCCTGTCTGTGCTAGTTTGAAGCTAGCTGGAATGTTTTGGTGAGAAGGACTAGATCATAGGCTGAGAAATGAAAACAATGGTGAGGTCTGCTTCCCTCACAGCCTTGCTGAGATGTGTAGAAAGGAGAAGCAAAACATTAGATAAAGTCACTTTGCTCTGCACTTCACTGGGAGCTTTGCCTGCTGTGGAGCTGAGGCTGCTGGCTGAACTCCATCTTGCTTTCTAACCTCACCCTCCNCCTATAAAAGCAGGGGGACTTCCTGTTCCTCTCTCTCTCTGGGTCACTCTCTGGACCACACTGCAGCTCTCCCTCTCCCTCTGCACCCCTGCATCTCTCCACACACATGGTCACCACCATCACAAACTCGGGTTGTATTTATACCTTTTGCATTTGTTATTCTTCCTTCCCTACACCTTTGTAACCTCCCTACCTCTGATACCCTTTTAAGTTATTGTTAAACTTTTTAACTTCCAAATCGAGTGAGATTGATTTATTTGGGTGTGCTTACCTTTCCTCTCTACTTCTAATTCCTTTCTTTGGGGAAGAAGGGGAGAGAGGGAAGGGCACTCTACAAAATTGTCATTGGTTCTATCAAAATTTATTAGAGTCTCTGGGAATTAAAATTCAAACCCAGACAACGTCAATGAGAGCTTCTGCATCCACTCAGCAGATTTAGACTAGGCAAGCCTGAACTGTTTGCAGATACCTGTTGTTCCTTGTCCAGAAAAATATGTTTACATCATTTCCCAACAATTCCCCCTGCTACACAACCCCCCACTCCCCACCCCCCAATACTTGGCTTCTTTCTGTACTCCTAGAGTACAAAGTACAAATTCTCTGCAGTGGTCTCTGGATTATTGCTCTGTTCAGCTGCATTCAAGGTTATGGCAATTCTGTTTTTTTCCCCCATGGATGTCACAGTGCATGGTGTGCTCCTCCCAACCCCAAAGATTTTAACTAGTTAACAATCAGGATTAAAGGAACAGAGGCTGACCAGGAGAATAAATATGAGTAGGCCTTCCACAGAATGCAAAGTCTTCGAGCAAATATTTCCTCTCTGTATTCCACTTTTTGTGAGGTCATTTACAAATCCCCGCTCCAATCTGTTAGATGTCAATGCTTTTCTTCACATGATGTTAAGAGAAATGGGCTTTCCTTTGCCCAGGTAGCCAAGAGAGACAATGGCATCCTGGCCTGTGTCAGGAACAGTGTGGCCAGTAGGACGAGGCAGGTTCTTCTTTCCCTGTACTCAGCACTGGTCAGGCCACACCTTGAGTGCTGTGTCCAGTTCTGGACCCCTCAATTCAAGAGAGATGTTGAGGTGCTGGAAGGTGTCCAGAGAAGGGCAACAAAGCTGGTGAGGGGCCTGGAACACAAAACCTGTGAGGAGAGGCTGAGGGAGCTGGGG
>WAAF01020669.1:40915-53926 GCA_013400475.1 Tricholaema leucomelas
CAAAAAACCCTCAAAACCTCCAAATCAAACCAAGACAACTCTACTGTCAGAATGTGAAGCTCTATAGGTGTGCTGAATGTGCTTCCTGCTCTACAGACTATTCGTAGAGTCACAGTACAGTTTGAGTTGGAAGAGACTTTAAAGGGCATCTAGTTCCAAGCTCTCTGCCCCAGACAGGGACACCTTCAACTACACTTGACATTATCCAAATCAGCCTTGAACAGCCCCAGGGAGGGGGCACCCATGGTGTCTCTCTGGGCAACCTCTTCCAGCATCTCACCACCCCTACTATTCTGATTCTTTCTGTTTGTCAGGAAAAAGAAATATAGGACTGGATGATCTTGGAGGTCTCTTCAACCTGGTTGATTCTATTCTATTCTATTCTATTCTATGCTAAGTCTTGGAAAGCTGGGCAGAGATTCCATTATTTCTGCTGTTTCAAATCCTGCCACTTGCAGAACAAACTCTCATAGGACTTGGGAATCAGAAGCAACAGGAAAGATCTACTCATCTTTGGTGCATCCTGTTTCTGATATCCCAAACTATAAGAGATCTGAGACTAGGTGGTAGTTTGAGGGGTTAGACCAAATATGGTATTTCATAAAGTTGTGGAAGATTCATGCACCTTGTTTCTTGAGCACCAGTGCTCCTGAGGACAGCAAAACAAACTTTGGCTTATTAAGACAACTCAGTGTTACTTCTGGATTCTCCCATCCATGAAAATACCGAGAGTTAAGGTAGCAGTTTCACTGTCAGAACAAGAGTTGCAGTCCCTCCCTCTCACAACATGTCCCTTTACTATTTGATTTCCATCAGTTTCAGTTTCAGGTTTAGAAGGAAAATATAATGAATATGACAAACAAAACCAGTCTTTAGCCTCCCTCTAGCAGCAGTAACCTTCACAACATCCAGAAATTTTGTGACACAACACACAAGTCTTGATGACAGTGGAGCCTGGGAGAGTTTCCAGTCTAGTAATGTGGCATGTCTCTTGCTCATCATAAATGAAGCTGCTGCTCCTCACAGTGGCTATTTTAACCATGGTGGAAAAGTAGCACCTGTGTGTAGCCTCTAGCTTGGTGCTTGATTGCCCAACAGCTCAGGTGGATATCATGTGGCTCTGGTTCCCTCACCACCCAAACTTGAGCTAACCAGGACTCCTTCCCTAACTATACCTGGATTGTTTGGAGAAAGGTATGACATAAAGGTAAAGGCTACATTCCTGCAGTCCCGTAGCAGATCAGTTACAAATGTGGGAGGATAATAATTTTCTGCTCCTTTCAGAGTGCAGCCAAACTCAGAAAGTAAAAAAAACCAAAGCAACCAACTAAAAAACCAAACATGTACAACAAACTTTCACTTCAACAGCTCATCTGTGAAAAATCCTGCTACCTTACAGATAAAGTCAGGCATACCACAGTCCAGGTAGGAAGACTTGTTGTCATATACTCTCTGGAAGAACAGGTTTGTCTGCCACAAGATATTCACCAATATTTTGTTCAAACTACTTTCAGAAGTCACCATTACTGGGCTGGGTTTTTTTTTTTCTTTGAGTTTTTTGTTTCTTTCTTTGTTTTGTTTTTAGTAGTTCCATTTCAAGACACTTCAGGTCTCTTCCCACCTGAAAACTCTACCTCATTTTTGGCTTAAATGCATCTCCACTTCAGATTTATATCCTCATGCCTCCTCATGATGGTTGAGAACATCAAACTACATTTATTTCACTCCTGGATGTTTGCACATTTCAAACATTTATAGCCTGTAACAACATCATTTCTCCTTAGTCATTACTTAGTGATACACTGGATTAATAAATCATTATAATATTTTGTCTGACTTCCTTCCATTCCCAGTGTTTGCTGCTTTCTGTGGAATTCCCTCCAATTTGTTCCTTGTTTTGGTAATGCAGTGCCCCAGGTTAATTCAGCACGCAAAATTCAACACTCTGTGTACAATATACCAGCAATTCGCAGGATGTTGGGGGTTGGAAGGGACCCAAGGGGATCATTCAGTCCGATTCCCCTGCCAGAGCAGGACTATGCAATCTATCCTAGGTCACAGAGGAACACATCCAGATGGGCCTTGAAAGTCCCCAGAGAAGGAGACTCCACAACTTCTCTGGGAAGCCTGTTCCGTTGTTCTGTGATCCTTATGGTAAAGAAGTTCCCCCTTGAGTTGAGGTAGAACCTCCTGTGTTGCAGCTTACGTCCATTGCTCCTTGTCCTATCACAAGGAGCAAGTGAGAAAAGCCTCCTCCCCCCACCACCCTGACACCCAGACCTCAGATATTTATAAACATCTATTAAATCCTCTCTCAGTCTTCTCCAGACTAAAAAGCCCCAGGTCCCTCAGCCTCTCCTCATAAGGCAGTGCTCCAGTCCCCTAATCATCCTCATAGCCTTCCATTGGACTCTCTCCCCTTATCTTTATACCCTTCACAACACCGAGTCTGTTTTTTGGCAGCTCAGTGAAAGAACCAGATGTGTTTAGCATAGCATGCAGTCTAACCCTTGGTACATAACACATAGAATGTACTGAGCTCTGTCTTTACGTGCCCAAAGTTAAAGCTAGGCTCTGAAAACTCTTCTCCTACCGAGAAAGCCATGAAGCTGATCAGAGGGTTGGAGTATCTCCCCCTACAGGGGTAGATGCAGGAGGTGCAGCTGTTCAGCCTAGAGAACAGAATACTATGGGGAGATTTTTAGCAGCTGCCCAGTACCTGGAGGAGGCCTACAGGAAAGCTGAAGATGGACTTTTTTACAAGGCCTTATAGGGATAGGTCAAATGGCAATGGCTTTAAGCCTGAGGAGAGTAGATTTAGACTGGATACTTGAAATAACTTCTTTACAGTGACAGTAGTGGGACACTGGAACGGGTTGCCCAGAGAAGTCATGGATGCTGCCTCTTTGGGGTGTTCAAGGCCAGGCTGGACAGGGTCTTCAGCAACCCAGTCTAGTGGAAGATGTTCTTTCCCATGACAGTGGGGCTGGAACTAGATGATCTCTAAGTTCCCTTCCAATCCCTACCATTCTCTATTTCTATATATAGGATCATAGAATGCTTTGGGTTGGAAGGCACCTCTAGGTATTTCTGTATATAGGATCATAGAATGCTTTGGGTTGGAAGTGACCTCTAGGATCATTGAGTCCAACTGCCCCTGACAAAGCAGGATCATCTAGGGCAGGTCACACAGCAACACATCCAGGCAGGTCCAGGAGAAGATTCCACAACCTGTCTGGGCAGCTCAAGCACCCTCACAGCGAAGATGTTTCTCTCCATATTGAGGTGGAACATCTTGTGTTCCAGTTTGCATCCATTGCCGCTTGTCCTATCATAGGGCACTTCTACCACAGGCTGAGAATGCAGCAATAGAGGTGGCCAAGGCAAGCCAGAAACATGAGGCACATGGCACCTTCTCCCTTCGTGTACAGTGAGAGGTCCCCAAGCTGAATATGCTTGTGCCCACTGCCATGGGCCAAGGCCTGCTCCTGGCTCTTCCCAGGGCAAGAAAATGAAGATTCTCAACAGAAGCACATCTTTCCTGCCTGACACAAAATACAACTTATAGACCACACGAGCTAAATGCACAGGACAAAAAGTCTCTGCTGTACTTCTACAGCCAGAAAAGGTATATTTCAAGAAAAAAAAATCTTCAGCTAGCATCTCTAAGCAAGCTGTGAAAATAAAACTGGGGACTTCTTGCTTCCCCCATGCTCCTGCTAGATGAGACGTTCCTGGAAGAGCCTGGGATGAGGAGAATATAATGTCTGTGGCGTGCTCTCCACTGTTACCTTGTTTGTGAGGACAGCCCAACTGCCCCAGCAAGCTCAGCCCCATGGGAGCAGTTGCCACAAGAGTTGCTGGGCAATTCTCCAGAGCCGTGTCAGGAGGCCAAGTACTGAGGACTCACAGCTCAGCCTCCAGTAAGAACCTGGAGAGAATTCTTCCCATCTATGGCCCAAGACAGGGTGAGATTCTCCGATCTCCAAGTATCATCATGGTAAATTGAGGGTGCAGGTTTTACCCTCCTGAGCACTGGGATGGGTCTCCCCAGCTTGGGTGTCTCCAGCAACAGAGTGTCCAAAACAATGTTTACTGTAGCTCTGGCTTGACTCAGTATGTCCTTGATCACACTGCTTTTAAAGCACTGGTATTTTCTGAAGGAAAAGAAAGCATCCTGTGCTCTTGTGAATTTTCCAGCATTAACACTTTGCCCAGAGATGTCTTGTCCCTCCGAGGAAGCTTTTGGCATAACGTAACTCTCCTTTAATTCTGTCGTTTGTGTCTGCAGGGGCAGGCAGATAAACAGAGAGACAAATAAAGGAAAGAAAAGCCTGAGATTTTTATCAGAGCGCAGAGCTGCCATGACTCAATGACCAAGACAAACTCTGGAAAGTTTTAGACCTGTTAATTGAAGATTGATGAGATTCCAGCAGGAGGGAAGCGAGGGGGGTTGAGGGGCTAGGGTGTGATCCTTTAAATCTTTCTCACGGAGGAGAGCGTGATTGTAAGAGAGGGGTGTGACTGGAAATACCTAAAGGAAATGCCATGTTCAATTTGGAGATCCTGCCAAATCCTCCTTGCCAAAAGAGCAAAATGTTCAGGGAACCACTTACAGATCTGCTTTTTGTCAACCTTTAGGAAAATACACACCTGTTAGTAGTTTGAAGTCCCACGCCTTTGAATCCTACTGCTAACGTTTGTATACAGACCATTGAGTTGCAACTATGGTGTGCTAGTTTGAGCCTAGCTAGAATGTTTTGGTGAGAAGAATTAGATCATAGGCTGAGAAATGAAAACAATGGTGAGGTCTACTTCGCTCACAGCCTTGCTGAGCTGTGTAAAGAAGAAAGACAAAACAAAGATTAGGTCACTTGCTTGCTCTCTTCACTGGGAGCTTTGCCTGCTGGGGAGAGCTGAGGCTGCTGGCTGAACTCCATCTTGCTCTAACCTCACCCTCCGTTTGCTTAGCTGATTCACCTTTGCTTCTTAATTCTCTTGGCCAACCCTCCATTCTTCCTTGGGACTGGGGTAAGGTTGAGAGGGGTAGGGGGAAGGTGAGGGGGTGGTTGGGAGCCCCTCCTGGGGACTCAGGTTTCTGGGAGGGGAGTTGTGTTTCTGTATTACTTTAACCTTGTCTATTTCTGTCTATCACTGTATATACTGTAAATATCTGCTTGTACATTGTGCCAGCTGTAAATATAAGCTTCATTCACATTTCCAGAGCTGGCTGAGTCTAGTCTGGGTGATTTCTAAAGTGGGGGGGGGGGGAACACCCAAACCACCAAATCGTACTTGCCTAAAGAGCAAAATGTTCAAGGAACCACTTCCAGATCTGCTTTTTGTCAACCTTTAGGAAAATACACACCTGTTAGTAGTTTGAAGACCCACACCTTTGAACCCTACTGCTAATGTTTGCATACAGACCATTGAGTTGCAACTATGGTTATCCAGATTGCCACTTTTCTGAACACTTGAGCCCCAAAGTCCTATGTACTTATCTTGAAAGTGTGTTGACTCCTCACAGGAGCAGTTCTAGACTCGCTCTCCTCATTGCTCTATAATGTAAATATTGGTCATTGAGTACTTTTCTGTGCTGTTGTACACTTCTTGCAGACACAAGCACTATAGTAGTATATATAATATGTTTATAAACATCTGAGGGTTGGTCAGAAGCAGGGGGACAGGCTCTGCTCACTTGCTCCCTGTAATAGGACAAGGAGCAATGGGTGTGAATTGCAGCATAAGAGGTTCCACCTCAACACAAGGGGGAACTCCTTTACTCTAAGGACCACAGAGTACTGGAACAGACTCTCCAGAAAGGCTGTGGAGTCTCCTTCTCTGGAAACTTTCAAGGCCTGTCTGGATGCATTCCTCTGTGATCTGTGCTAGATTGTGTGGTCCTGCTCTGGCAGGGAGGTTGGACTCAATGATCTCCTTGGATCCCTTCCAGCCCCTAATATCCTGTGATCCTATGAACTTCCAAATCGTACAGTTACTTACACTGAACTTACATATGCAGACAGCATGTGAAAGAGTTGGAGGTCTGGTTCATCAAGGAGAACAAGATTATCTTGTCAAGAATGTATTTTTATTGTGAGGTGGTTTGTTTGTGGACAATTTAATTACTTGCTTGAGCAATAAGATTCTTACAGCAGTAAGGGATGGCCAACCTGCCCATTTCTCACTTGATTAACCTGCTAAACCTCAAGACACCTGTTCTAAACTAACAGATTTTTGTAGAATGAGTATTAGAGGACTTGGCACTTTGCCATCATCTTGGCATCATATTTCATGCAAGATGAACCCTCCCCCCCCAAAAAAGGTCTTTCATTCTGTACAACAGATACATTGCCTGCAGCTGTTACACAGAAGAATGTGGAACACCCTGTCAAAAGGCAGAACTTTATTTTATTGTTTTTTCATAAAAAGATGTGATCTCACAGGAAGAAAAAAGAAGAAGAGAAGAAGTAGAAAAGTATCTTGATCATCTATATCCAGAGGCTAAGAGGCTCAATCTTTTTGTTACTGATTTACTTCAATTAGGAATTCAGGAGGTAAGTGTGTCTCTTTGCATGTCTGTGCTCTTCTAGTCTACTATGGTGGTTTTTTTTTTTCCTGGAACACAGATGAAAAGTTCAAGAGGCTGTCATAAATTCACCTTTCAGTCTTAATATTGCAGTTGTGATAGCCAAGGAGTCTTCCAAAGGATTGCGTTACAACCTATTGAGGTAAAAAAAAACCTACTCAAAACTCAAGGAAAGAGCTGCTGCTTCATCTTGGTTTGAAAAGTATGATAAGCCTCATGTCATGGGGTTTAGAGCACCAACCCATCTGCTCTAGGTGGTTCAACTCACCTGCCAACTTGTGCTAGTTTGAAGAAAGCTAGGATGTTTTGGTAAGAAGGACTAGATCATAGGCTATGAAATGAAAAACTATGGTGATGTCTACTTCCCTTACAGTCTTGCTGAGATGTGTAGAAAGGAAAAGCAAAACATTAGATAAAGTCACTTCGCTCTTGACTTCGCTCTGGGCTGTGCTCGTGGCTCTTTGCCTGCTGGGGAGAGCTGAGGCTGCTGGCTGAACTCCATCTTGCTTTCTAACCTCACCCTCCGTNTTCTTAGCTGATAGAATTGTAAATGAAATTAACCTCCTGATTCTCTGGTATAGCAGTTGGGGACCACATTTCTTCTCTCTACAGACTAGGAGAGCTCACGATGTGAGTTATACTTCAGGGTTCATTTTCTTCTGCCTAAGAAGTAACACTGGAGACTTCTACAGGAGGCCTTCTGTAGTGCTGTCCCATAAGCAGACTTACTGCAAGTAAAGTGACTTTCTGAATTAAAAAGGAGCAACAGTTTATGCCATTACATTAAGAATTCAAAGTAAATTATTTCATTCAAAAGTCATTGTTTATGCTCCAGTTATCCACTCCAAGCCTGGTAGCACCAGACCCTATTTACAAGAAATCCTGAAGAGTTCATGCCAAAAGAGAACAAAACAAGACAACTGGGCTTAAGATGAGACACTCTACACTTCACTCCTCCAGCAGATGTCCCAATATTACCTGTTGATTCCTTATTTCTGGTGCACTGAGGTTGCAAATGATTTTTCTCAAAGCAAATAGAGCTTTCTCAACAGACTAGCAGCAGGTGGGGAGATGAGATTACTGTTTAGCCATGCAGAGGTGCACTAAAGATAACCCTACACATGATTACCATCCCAGCCTGAAGGAAGTATCAACTGGGCAGACAAGGCAATTCTGCCTTCGACACTGAGTCCTCTACTCATCTATAAGCCAGCATATCTTACAGAGTGAAAGAGAGAGGCTGGTAGTACTGTTAATGTTGATATAGCTTAATCTCTAAGCTGTGTCAGAAAAATGAGATTTATCACAAAATTTGCCCTTTTTTTGGCATCTATCCTTGAATTTTTACAGATACAGAAAATCCACCATGAATTATAATTCCCATCTGCCTCCATTTAGCACTTACCTGGGGCTAAACCATAGCCATTGGTCTATCACCTGGCAACATTTCACCAGTAGAAAAGGAGAATTGGGAAAAGGAGAGGCACAGGTGGAAATGAAAGCATATCTAACAAAAAGCCAAATTAATACCAATTTCAATACAAGACATAGAAAGTTACACTCAGCCTACTAAAAATGCAGTAGTCACAATATCCAGCAAGGCAATCCTCAAGAGTAGGAGAAAGAAGAGGAGTCAGGTGAGGAGAAGGATAAGCAGGAAGTCCAAACGCCTCCCTGGTGGTGTTTAAGGCCAGGCTGGATGAGGCCTTGGGCAACCTGTTCCAGTGGGAGGTATCATAGTATCATAACATCATCAGGGTTGGAAGAGACCTCACAGATCATCAAGTCCAACCCTTCACCACAGAGCTCAAGGCTAGACCATGGCACCAAGTGCCACGTCCAATCCTGCCTTGAACAGCTCCAGGGACGGCGACTCCACCACCTCCCTGGGCAGCCCATTCCAGTGGCCAATGACTCTCTCAGTGAAGAACTTTCTCCTCACCTCGAGCCTAAACTTCCCCTGGCGCAGCCTGAGGCTGTGTCCTCTCGTTCTGGCGCTGGCCACCTGAGAGAAGAGAGCAACCTCCCCCTGGCCACAACCACCCCTCAGGTAGTTGTAGACAGCAATAAGGTCTCCCCTGAGCCTCCTCTTCTCCAGGCTAAACAATCCCAGCTCCCTCAGCCTCTCCTCGTAGGGCTGTGCTCGAGGCCTCTCACCAGCCTCGTCGCCCTTCTCTGGACACGCTCAAGCATCTCAATGTCCCTTCTAAACTGGGGGGCCCAGAACTGAACACAGTACTCAAGGTGTGGTCTAACCAGTGCAGAGTACAGGGGCAGAATGACCTCCCTGCTCCTGCTGGCCACACCATTCCTGATGCAGGCCAGGATGCCATTGGCTCTCTTGGCCACCTGGGCACACTGCTGGCTCATGTTCAGGCGGGTATCAATCAGCACCCCCAGATCCCTCTCTGTCTGGCTGCTCTCCAGCCACTCCCACCCCAGCCTGTATCTCTGCATGGGGTTGTTGTGGCCAAAGTGCAGCCCCTGGCACTTGGAGCCATTGAATACCATCCCCTTGGACTCTGCCCATCTGTCCAGGCGGTCAAGGTCTCCCTGCAGAGCCCTTCTGCCCTCCAGCCCAGCCACATCAGCCCCCAGCTTGGTGTCATAGCCCCCAGCTTGGTGTCCCTGCCTATGGCAGGGGCTTGGAGCTGGATGATCCTTGAGGTCCCTTCCAACCTAAACCATTCCACGATTCTATGATAAGCAAGAATATCCATCTCCTCAGCAAACCTCTTGCTTTGTATGGAGTGTAATGCTCATGGTGTGGTATACACCTGTGGGCCAACTCACCTGAGCTGTCCTGGCTCACTCAGTTTCTACTCTTCTGCAGACCATAGCTGGTCTGGGATTCTGTCCCAGCAAAATCAGGACACCATCTGACATTCACAGAGTGGTTTGGGTTGTAAGGAATTGTCTAGCTCCAACCCCACCTGCCATAGGCCCCTGCGTTATCCAGCCTGGCCTGAACACTTCCAGTGAGGGAGCATCCACAGCCTCCCCAGGCAACCTGTTCCAGTGTCTCGCCATCCTCACTATGAAGAATCTCTTATTAATATCTAGTCTAAATCTCCCCTTTTCCAGCTTCAATTCCTTCCCTCCCATCCTATCACAATAAGCCCTTGTGAGAAGTCCCTCCCCAGCTTTACTACGTGACTCAAATTTTAAGGAACAGATTTTTCCTTCAGTCAGAAACTTTCTTCAAGCAAAGGTGATGCTCTGATGCAATCACCAGCAGGTAGCAGTAGAAATTAAACAAATCCAGTATCCAAGATGGAAAAATGTTCTATTGTCCCCCATCACTTCCCTGAAGCACCCAGTCAATTAACACAATGTGTGAGTGAGCTTTAGCATTCTTTCAACTCTCCAAAGCAAACACTGTTTCCTGCTTTTTTCCTTCAGATGCTGCACATTCATAGACTTATGGAATGGTAAGGATTAGCAGGGAGCTCCAGAGATCATAGAATCCAACCCCCCTGTCAAAGCAAGATCACCTAGAGCAGGTCACACAACAACAGATCCAAATGAGGCTTGAAGATCTCCAGAGATGGAGACTTTACAACCTCTCTGGACAGTCTCTTCCAAGATTCCAGCACCTTCACAACAGAAAAGCTTCTCCTCATCTTGAGGTGGAGATGGAACATATCCTGTGTTCCAGTTTGTCTCCATTGCCCCTTATCCTATCACAGAACACCACTAAAACTAGACTGGCATTTTTGTCTTTGTGTGCCAAGTAGGACACCGAAAATGGAAGAGCCTCAGTTGTACTGTGGAGCCCACTCCCAGCTGTGGTATGAAACCAGGCTGAACTGGAAGCAGGCAAGCATGCACTAGCTCTTGGAATCCAATTGAAGTTCAATGTCTGCTCCCCCCTCATTTCCCTTGATGTTAGTCTGAAGAAGAAGAGGCTAAGGGAAGACCTCGTTGCCCTCTACAACTCTTTGAAAGAGACTGGACTGAGGTAAAGGTTGATCTCTTCTCCCTAGTTTAAGCATTTGAGGAGATCTTACAGTGGCCTTCCAGTATCTGAAGTAAGGCTGGGGAGGGACCATTTGCAAGGTCTTGTAATGACAGGATGAGAGGTAATGGGTTTAAACTGGCAGAGGGGAGATTTAGACTGGATGTTAGGAGGAAGTTCTTTACACTGAGGACGCTGAGACACTGGAATGCGTTGCCCAGGGAGGTTGTGGATGCTTCCTCCCTGGAGGTGTTTAAGGCCAGGCTGGATGAGGCCTTGAGCAACCTGCTCTAGTGGGAGGTGTCCCTGCCTACATCGGGGGGTTGGAGCTGGATGATCCTTGAGGTCCCTTCCAACCTAAACCATTCTATGATTCTATCATTCTGTGAATGAGAAGAAATGGCCTGAAATTTTGCCAGGGGAGGTTTAGGTTGGAGGTGAGGAAAACATTCTTTGCTGCAAGAGTGGTCAGGCACTGGAACAGGCTACTCAGTGATGTAGAGGTGGCACCAACCCTGGAGGTGTTCAAGAAACGTGTGGCCCTGACACGTTGGGACATGGTTTAATGGCTATGGTGGTATTAGTTTGACAGTTAGACCTAAAGTTCTTGGAGTTCTTTTCCAACTGAAGCAATTCAATGATTCCATAAATTTAGAGGTTTTGTTCAAAAATATCTTAAGAAACATCCCAGGAACAGCAACCTTCACACCCGTGAGCTGACGTGCTTCAGCTAGCAGAGTTCTTTGCAATATGAGGAAATTCCCAGAAAAACTTCAATTCTTCTATCAAGTTTTCCTAGGAAATCTTGAAACCTCCAAACTCATATACAAGTCCAAATCCTTGCCTGCAGTAAGTGAGTGGGGGAGGTAACTGCTTAGTACCAGATGAAAGAGAATATTTTGGTGCTTAGGAAGGCTTTCAAACTGGTTTTCTATTTAAGAGGCATCAAATGGATGAAGGACAAAGGGATTTCAACATAAGTAAGTTTTAAAGTACCAGGGAAGAATTTGAATCAATGTTAATCATAGAATCATAGAATATATGAAATAAATGTATTGCTTTACAGACACTAGTCCACTTAACTCCATGTTAAAGTAAGCATTTAAACTCAAACAAGAGGCTTATCTTAGTCAGATGTGTAGTGGAAGTTGGTTTATGTTTTCTACAGCAAACCCCCTCCCATAGTCAGTAAGTGTTCAGGTTCCTATCCTGCTGGGTTTCTGCTGACATGTATTTTCCTCTGCCTCCCTTTCTGGTTCATCTATTACCCTCCAATCTCCTGATCTTTGCCTTCTGGTTTTCCATGGAATAGATGTTTCTAGTGCAACATTTTCTTTATGCTCACTCACTCACTCGTGCTGTTTTCATTAGTATCCTACCCTGTCTCCCTTCCTGATGTTTTTCCTCTTCATTTGTCATTGATATTTTCCTTTTCCTTTGTGTGGCTCGGGTTCCTTTTTTCCTTCCCCTACATGTGCTTTCATTATCCTTCTGTTGTGATTAAGATTTCATTTTAATGCAAATTTCAAAGGAAAATATTGTTATTCCCAAATGCTACAAGCACACTTCTATTTGAACAAAAGACAAACACTTCTTATCCGTTACCTTTTGTTCCAGATTTTCCCACCTTGTTATGATGGTTTCTTTTTACCTCTGGATTAATCTCTCATTTCTTTCTTTGATGCTTTTGACTTTAATAGCAGAATTGTTTTTCTTTGAAGGTACATTAAACTTCTTCTCTTTATCGGTATTTAAGGCTTGATTAATGTTTGACTCCTTTTGTCACCACTTTCTTTGAGTACCTTATTTACTTTTATCTCGCTCTTCAAGGAATCACAGAATTATTTCACATGGAAAAGACCTTTAGCATCATGGAGTCCAACCATTCTCTAAGTGTGCCAAGTCTGGTGCTAAACCATCTCCCTCACCACTAGATCTCTGTGTCTCTCAAAGACCTCCAGCGACGAGGATTCAATCAGCTCCACGCAGGGCCTGTTCCAGTCTTTGAGAACCCTTTCAATGATGAAGGTTCTTCTAAGGCCCATTCTAAACCTCTCCTGGCACAACTCAAGGCCATTTCCTCTTGTCCAATTGCTTGTTCCTTGGGAGAAGAGATTGAACCCTAACAGGCTCCAACATCCTTTCAGTGAGTTGTAATGAAAGTCTTCCCTTAGCCTCCTTCTCTCCTCCCTAAGTGTCACCCAGTTTCTGAGACGCTGAGCAAAGAAAAGTCCATTGGCTCCAAGGAATGTTTGGGCAAGAGCTGGGAACAGAACCCCAGGACCTCTTGATCTACTCTTTTGTTCTGGACCTGAGTAAGGCATTCGACTCTGTCCCACATGACATCCTGGTCACCAAACTGGAAAAGCACAAACTGGATGGGTGGAGCACTCACTGGATAAGGAATTGGCTGGATGGTGGCATGCAGAGAGTGGTGATCAATGGCACAATGTCCACCTGGCGA
>WAAF01020669.1:56078-98208 GCA_013400475.1 Tricholaema leucomelas
CCCCTCCCAGAAACCTGAGTCCCCAGGAGGGGCTCTCAACCACCCCTCACCTTCCTCCTACTCCTCTCAACCTTACCCCAATCCCAAGGAAGAATGGAGGTTTGGCCAAGGGGATTAAGAAGCAAAGGTAAAATCAGCAAAGCAAAGGGAGGGTGAGGTTAGAAAGCAAGATGGAGTTCAGCCAGCAGCCTCAGCTTCCCATCAGGCAAAGAGCCGAGAGCAAAGCCCAGAGGGAAGGCCAATGGCATGCTGGGGTACACCAAGGAGAGTGTGGCCAGAAGTTTGGGGAAGGTTCTTCTCCCCTTCCGCTGTGCCCTGCTGAGGCCACATCTGGAATATTGTGTCCATTTCTGCACTCTTTGGTTCAAGAAGGACAGGGACCTTCTAGAGAGAGTACAGATAAGGGCTACAAAGATTATAAGAGCATTATAAGAGCATCTCTCTTATGAAGAAAGGCTGAACAATGTGAAGCACTGAAGTCTGGAAGAGAGCAGACCAAGAGGGAATCTCAGGAATGCCGACCAGTACTTAAAAAGTGAGTGCCAGGAGGATGGGACCAGTCTTTTCACAGCAGTGTCCAGTGACAGGACAAGAAATTACAGGCACAAACTTGAACATAAGAAGTTACACCTAAACAAGAGAAGGAACTTCTTTAATTGCAGAGTGTTGGGGCACTGGAACAGGCTGCCCAGAGAGGTGGTGAAGTCTCCATCTCTGGAGACAATCAAAACCTGCTTGGATGTGTTTCTCTGTGACCTTCTTTAGGTGACCCTGCTTTGGCAGGGGCATTGGACTTGATCTCCAGAAGTGTCTTCCAACCCCTACCATTCTGTGATTCTGATTTTGTTCTTTCTGCTTGTGTCATGGGTTTTTTGTACGAATGACCTTGTTGAAGCTTTACCACAGGTTTCTGTGGCTTCACAAAAATATTTAATGAACCAAACTCATAGAATGAATCATAGAATCATAGAATGGTTTAGGTTGGAAGGGACCTCAAGGATCATCCAGCTCCAACCCCCTGCCATAGGCAGGGACACCTCCCACTAGAGCAGGCTGCTCAAGGCCTCATCCAGCCTGGCCTTAAACGTCTCCAGGGAGGAAGCATCCACAACCTCCCTGGGCAACCTGTGCCAGTGTCTTACCACCCTCACTGTAAAGAACTTCCTCCTAAAGTTCCAGCAAGTTCTAGCCATAAAAAAAAAGCAGCTTGAGTAGTATTCCACAATTCAAGCAAGTAAAAATAGTGGGATTATAATGGCTTTAGTTGACTCTAAGCTTCACTAAAATTTCTTGATGTACTTTACAATCCAGTCATTTCTTGGGCTTCCTCTGACGAGAAATCTGTCCTCAGATCAACTCTTGCTCATTACCTGAAGCTTTTTCAAACTCTTCCTTTCACAACCGAGGCTGTATATAGCTATGCTTCCTCTTCCCAATGTTTCACTTGCTTAAAAAAGGGAAAAAATACCAGCAATTCAAGCTGGTTTTATTTTTGTGTCTCTCAGCAAGTTCTAATAAAGTAAATTGAGCAATATTCTCAGTTTATTGTATTGATAAACAGACTGTAAAGTGTTTTACGAGATGGTACTTCTCATATGAAAGACACTAGACAAGCATAAATTGCAATTGTAACTGTAAAGTACTAAAATATATTTTCCCCCTAGGGTTCTCTAGTATATTTGGCTGAAAAAAAAAATAAAATAGACTTGTTTATTGTGTATATTTTTTTCTAGTGTAATTAAATGTCTCTATGGTTTCCACTCAGAAGTCTTCTTTTTCCTGCTCAAAGCTGTCTAAAGGCCTACAAATAACTTTGCAGAGCAGCCTTCTTCCAAACTGGAGATGAAAAAACACTTTCTTTGTCACTTTCTCCAGACTATCTCCAGAGGAATGGATGTTGCTGCACTTGCAGGTCTGTCATTGTCAGGCCATGGTAATAGTCACTTCCAAGCCTGGCAGTGTTAACCAGCAGCTCGTTCTGGAGGTCATCTCTAAGCACATGGATGAAAAGAAGGTTATCGGGAGCAGCCAGCATGGATTTACTAAAGGGAAATCACATTTGACTAATCTGATAGCCTTCTGTGATGGTGTGACTGAATGGGTAGGTATGGGGAGAGGAGCTGATGCTGTCTGCCTTGACTTCAGCAAGGCTTTTGACACTGTCCTCACATAGCACCCTTGTAGACGAGCTCAGGAAGTCTGGATTAGAAGAGTGACAGTGAGATGAATTGTGAACTGGCTAAACAACTGAGCTCAGAGGCTTGTGGTCAGTGGTGTAGAGTCCAGTTGGAGACCTATGAATAGTGGTGTTCCTCAAGGGTCAGTGCTGGGTCCAGTCTTGTTCAACATCGTCATCAAGGACCCGGATGAGAGGACGGAGTGTTCAGCTGTTTGCTGATTACACCAATCCTGGATGCTTGGCTGATACACCAGAGGCAACAGTTTCCATTCTCCACCCAAACTGATATCAAGTGGATTCTCTGTGGTGATTATGTTTGAACTCATCCAAAGTCAGTATCAAGCAAGAGTTATCTTCTTTCCAAGATTAGGACTTGTCACTATGGCAAGTCCTGTATGCTAAGGGATGTAAAGCAATCTAGTGTCTTTATCCCTTTACCAGTGGTGTCTAAAGACAGCTGTCCAGACTGACAAAGACACAGATGTGCTCTGCCTCTCTGGGAGGACATGGCTACTGGAATGGGCTGCCCAGGGAGGTGGTGGAGTCGCCATCCCTGGAGCTGTTCAAGGCAGGATTGGACGTGGCACTTGGTGCCATGGTCTTGCCTTGAGCTCTGTGGTAACAGGTTGGACTTGATAATCTCTGAGGTCTCTTCCAACCTTGGTGATACTGTGAGACTGTGATACTGTGATACTGTGACATCCCAACCTAGCTACAACTCCCATGATCACACCAATGAAACAGGAGCTCTGCAACACCCATGATGAAACTGAGGACAAGTTTGGTCCTTGGTGGGTTTGTTGGAGAAAACTGTACATTTTCAGGGGTGTGGTAATGTAGCTACAGACTGCAGACAAGTCTCACTTTGCACGTAGCAGCTACATTTGGAAGTCTAGCTCTTCAAGAACAGTGAGACCTACTCTGATACCTCTTATGGTACTGAAATGACTGGACCTACTGAAGGGTGGTGAAAAGGACCAGTGTGAATTAGAGCAGTATCCAGAGCCAAGCACAGTGGCCTTTGTTCAGTAAATATAATTCCCTTGGTTTCATACTTCCTTGCTTTAACAGCACTTCCCACTCAGACATCCCATTAAGAAGGAAGTGCTAATGGAGCTGGTGTAATCCTTCAGACACAGCAGCAGATGAAATAATGGGTGAGAGGGGAAAAAATACTCACAGAAGAGTGAGAGGGCATATAAGAGATCTCTGAAACAAAGGTGAAGGTGAGATGCTTCCAAAAAATTAACCTTCTCCTCTCTTTTGGTCTTTCTCTAATCAAATGGTGACAAATCCATTACCTGTTTTAAAGTTTAGAGCAGCTGCATAACGAATCTGCTGTAACACATGAGAAAGTGCAAATTTGCCATGACACTGCAACAGCTTGTGCTCCACTCTGAAAGAGATAGAGGATTATACAAGCACAAAAAAGCACTCCCTGGAGTAGCTGAAAGGGGTTGGTAGAATTAAGTCTGAAACACTCGCAGTTAACTCCTGATCCATGTTGAAGCATACAATGTTAAGCCATTCTTTTGACACAGACTTTCATAAGCTCTGATTGTCCTTACAGGAGATTCCAGATGGGACTTCTCTCGATCCCAACAGCTTGCCTGAGAACAAAAGGGAAAAAAAATACCTCCTTAGTCACTTGTGAAGGACCTGCTTGCTCTCCCGTGGCTCTTTCTAGATTTCAAAACTCTATTTTTTTATAATTCAGAAGCAATTTTGATGCTTGGAATAGTAGCATTTCTTAAATCCCTGTAGAGTAGTGGTCTATCTTGGATCTGAACCTGCCATTTTGTAGGTGTTATTCTATCATGGGCATTCTCATCTTCTTTCTCTTGCCAAAGCCTTACTTAATGTTCCTCCACCATTTATTTTTCTTTTTCCATGAGCATTTTATCACAGATAAAAACTTCATCTTTCAAATAGAGCCTAAGATTAATATTTTGCATGGTCTCATTGATCTCATTCTTCAACCAGAGAATGATACTGGTTTGGATATCCATGAGATAGAATTTATCTCACATCTGTTTCTCTTTGTACCCATCAACACATTATAGTGGTCCAAAATAGCCAACTTCTTCTATCCTGGACTTTGTGAAAAGGTCATTTCTTATGATAAAGCAAAGTATGATAAGAATATGGAATCTAAGACTTGCAAAGCTAACCTATGTTGATTTGGGTGTTCCCCCCCCACTTTAGACATCACCCAGACTAGACTCAGCCAGCTCTGGAAATATGAATGAAGCTTATATTTACAGCTGGCACAATTTACAAGCAGATATTTACAGTACATACAGTTATAGACAGAAATAGACAAGGTAAAAGGTAATACAGAAACACAACTCCCCTCCCAGAAACCTGAGTCCCCAGGAGGGGCTCTCTACCACCCCTTCACTTTCCCCCTACCCCTCTCAACCTTACCCCAATCCCAAGGAAGAAAAGAGATTGGCCCTTTCTTCTTGATGCTCTACCTTAGGGTATTTGCAAACATTGATCAGATCCCCTCTGAGCCTTTTATTCTCCAAGCTAAGCATCCCTCTCACCCTTTCCTCATCAGGCAGATGTTCCAGTCCCTTCATCATCATAACCCCCACTGGGCTTCCCAGTATTTGCAGTTTCTCATGAACTGGGACTCTCATGAGCAGCCCAGAACTGGACACAATACTCCAGATGTGGTCTGTCCAGGCAGAGTAGATAGAAGGGAGAAGCTCCCTTGACTTGCTGGTCACATTCTTCTTAATGAACTGCAGAACACTGTTGACCTTCTTGGCCACAAGAGAACATTGCTATCCCTTGGCTAACTTACTGTCCACCAGGACTTCAAGACCCTTCTCCAAGGAGCTGCTATTCTCCAAGAAACTCTATGACACCTCACTTTTGCCTGTTGTTTTTGTCTGCTGTGTTATGCCTAGCATTCTAATGCACTGAGAATGGGGCAGGATAGCTTTGCCTAATGCATTTTCATTATTGGAAAGTCTTTAAAGTCACTCCTTGTGGATAAATATAAGTAGGCAACAATTAACACTCAGTAAAACAGATGAATACATTGAATGCAAAGAGTAATGTTTCACAGTGAAGCCTTCACATGTCTTCAGGGCTTTTGTGTGACTTTCTGTCTTCGTCACTGAATACACATAACTTTTCAAAGACCTTTGCAAAGAGCTTCTGAAGAGTTAAGAAAGCAAAATGTTTAATTCCAGTGCTAAATGTATTCACTCTTCTCTTTAAATACATGTGTTTTTTTTCTTGGAGAATGTATGTGCTCAGCTGCCACATTTTGATTGGATGGAGTCAAAAATGGTTATTGGGCTTGCTAGCCATAGACAAAAATGGAGTGGGACAGGTGACAAGTGGTGTCCATCAGCAGTCTATATTGGAACCAGTGCTTTTCAGCATCTTCATCAATGACACAGACAGCACAACTGAGTGCATCATAAGCAAGTTTGCTGGTGATACCAAGCTGAGTGGTGTGGTTGATAAGGCTGAAGGACAGGATGCCATTCAGAGGCACTTGCACAGGCTGGAGAGGTGGGCTGAGGAGAGTCTCAGGTGGTTAAATAAGACAAAGTGAAAGGTCCTAGTTCAGGACAATCCTTGTTATCAATACAGGGTGGAGGATGATGAGATTGAGAGGAGCCCCAAAGACTTGAACTTGGAGGTGCTGGTTAGTGAGAAGCTGGACATGAGCCTGCAGTGTATACTTGCAGTCTAGGCCAATGGCATCCTGGGCTGCATTAAAGAAGCATGGCCAGCATGTTGAGAGAGGTGGTTCTGCCACTTTGCTCTGCTGTGCTCTGGCAAGACCTCACCTTGAGTGCCATGTCCATCTACGGGACCCCTTAAAAAAGAGGGCCATAGACCTGCTGAAGCGGGTCCAGAGGAGGGCCACAAAGATGATTAGAGGACTGGGGAGGTCCCTTTGAACACGATGCAATCTGTGAAGATGTAAAAAAAAAGACCATACTACCCTACATCTGTGAAGGGTTTTCCTGTCACTGGATGCAATGGGAAAGCTCTCTGTATTTACTATTATTTGTTTTCCTTATCCAAGACCAGAACTTTAATTGCATCCATAAATTCCCTTATCAACACATCTGTCCCCAACTCTGCTAACATTTCACTCACCTTCAACATTTTTTTGTTTGTTTTGGGAACATTTATTTGTGGTTCTAAACAACATAAATTTGGTTTCCTCATCAAGAAGCTCATTTAGCTGCAGCTTGATTGCAAGTAATTTGCCCTAACTGTCTCCATCTTTTAATTGTTTGTGCCTTTTTCTAATCTATAAACTGTAACTTGAGGCAGGCCATTTTTTTTTTGTCTCACCATTTTCTTTTTGGAAAGGCATATCTAATAACCCACCTCATATCTTGTGGCTTTAGGCATCTGAAATCACATGAACAGAGGAGATAAACCATTAATTCAACTCCAAGTTCATCTGAACAAAGCAACAAACAAGTAATAAAAGACCAAAACAAACAACAAAGCAAACAAAAAAAAATTATCATTTTTAAGAAATAGGAAAATAAAATATTCAAGAAATTTAGTTTGATGGGACCTAAACATGCATCATTATTGGGCTGGTTTGGATGATTGGGGAATGAGATGGATTTGGAACTGGTTGAAGGACAGGGCTCAGAGAGCTGCGGTCAGTAGGAGACAGTCTAGTTGGAGGCCTGTAGGCTAGTGGTGTCCCCCAGGGGTTTGCACAGGATCCAACCCTGTCCAATATCATCAATGATTTGGACAAAAGAATGGAGTGGACCCTGGGCAAGTTTGATGATGATACTGAACAGAAGGCTGCACTGCCATCCGGTGTGACTTGCACAGGCTGCAGAGCTGAGTGGGGAAAAGTCAAATGAAATTCACTATGGACAACTATAGAGTTCTGCATCTGGGGAAGAACAGTATAGAACCTGTACTGGATTCACACAGATTGAGTGCTGACCTGTTGGACAGCAGCTGTGTGAAAAAGGACCTGGACGTCCTGGTGGACAAGAGGATGACCATGCATCAGCAATGTGCTCTTGTGGCCAAGAGGGCCAATGACATCCTGGTGTGCATCAAGAATAGAGGGGCCAGCAGGTCAAGGGAGGTTATCCTGCCCCTCTGCTCTGTTCTGATGAGGCCACATCTAGAAAATACTTTGTCCATTTCTGGGCTCCCCAGTTCAAGAAGAACAGGAAGTTGCTGGAGAGAGTGCACAAAAGGACTACAAGGATGATGAAGGGACTGAAATATTTATCTTATTAGGAAAGACTAAGAGAATTTGGTCTTTTTAGTCTGTGAAAGAGAAGGCTGAGGTGGGGGTGGGGTCTCATCAATGTTGATGAGGGCTGAGAGAGTTGGGGCTCTTCAGCCTGGAGAAAAGAAGGCTTCGAGGAGACCTTAGAGTGGCTTTGCAGTATCTGAAGGGAGCCTACAGGAAGGCTGGGGAGGGACTATTGACAAGGTCTGGGAATGTCAGGACGAGGGGGAATGGGTTTAAGCTGGAGGAGGGGAGATTTAGACTGGATGTTAGGAGGAAGTTCTTTACAGTGAGGGTGGTAAGACACTGGCACAGGTTGCCCAGGGAGGCTGTGGATGCTTCCTCCCTGGAGGCATTTAAAGCCAGGCTGGATGAGGCCTTGAGCAACCTGCTCTAGCGGGAGGTGTCCCTGCCTATGGCAGGGGGTTGGAGCTGGATGATCCTTGAGGTCCCTTCCAACCCAAACCATTCTATGATTCTATGATTCTATGATTGATCAATACTTAAAGAGTAAGTCTCAGGACAATGAGACCAGTCTCTTTTCACTGGTGCCTGGTGACAGGACAGGGGGTAACAGAGACACAAATGGAACACAAAGTTCCGTATAAAGATGAACTTCTTTAATTGAAGGGTGCTGGAGCACTGGAAGGGGCTCCCAGAGACGTGGTGAACCCTCCATCTCTGGAGACATTCAAAACCTGCCTGGACATGCTCCTGTGTGACCTTCTTTAGGTAACCCTACCTTGCCATGAGGGTTTGACTGGATCTCCAGAAGTCCCTTCCAAACCCTACCATTCCACGACTGTTACAGAACTGAGTCCTTTATTCTGTTTATTCGTTATTTACTTACAACCTCGGAGAGAAACGAAATTCTAAGTGCCAGTTTGGGTGCTGCTACAATACTTGAGTTAGTCAGAGCCCAATGAATTCCATTCCCACAGTTCTGAATTGGCAACATTTAGAATACTGGAGACAGAATGCATGATCTCATTAGTCTCTGGACTTAGTGAAGTCTATGCATAAGGCAGCTTTTTTTTTTTCTGTTTTGGCTTTGTTGGTGTTTTTTTTAAGTAATCTCATTAGAAGTTCTACCAAATACAGTATCCATATCAAATCTCTTTAATGCCTCCTACCTAATCCCCTTTACCCCCAAAGTGTAGCATAAATGCATTAGTCAGATTAGCAGCACATTCAGGAGTAATCCCTTCCAAACCAAGAGAAGTTAGATGTCTTTTTTTCCTGATCCCCAAACTTTTGTTTGTGTTAATTATTCTGACTGCCAGTGTGAATAACGCTCTCCCCCCACTCTAGTCTGAATAGCAATTAAGGAATTTGCATTTGCTGCTTCTTTTTCTTAGAAAATATGACATTTTCTCTGGTTTGGGGTTTTTTTTTGAGTTTTAAGCAAATTCTTGCTCTGACTCCCACTGACGTCTGTGGCCAAGCTCCCAGATGAATGTTTTCAGCTGTGTCTTATTTTATAGCCCTTGTATAAAACACCAAACACACCCAGGAGTGTGGCAGCCTTGGGATGAGGAAAGAATGCCAAGCACAGGTGGGTTTCTTTCTTTTTCAGATGACCTCAGGACCATGATTAGCTATTGCACGTGCCTGCTGGGGACCAGGGATTCCACCCAGAAGAACGTTCTTAGCAAAAAGAGTAATCAACAAAAAGGAATCAGAAGCATTTCTTCATTGTGAGGAGAAACATTTAGAAAGCTTTATCACTGCCTTGTGAAAGTTTCCTTTCATTTGATTAAACCACTGAGGATATCAAAACTACACTATGAAATGAAGACTACATTCAATGAAATGTCAACAAAGAGCTTTTGGTCAGTCTTTGGTAGCTTTACTGTGAAATGTGTGCACATAGAGAAACGTGCAAAAGGCACATGCTTGTATGTGTTGTCCCCTCAGATCTCTCTTGTCTGTGTAACATACTCTTGATGGGTAAATACAAGGAAGCAGCATGACTAGACAGCACAGTTTATTGGCAGCGCTGTGGTGGTTTGGTCTCCCCCACCCCCAAGCACTTCAGAAATCACCCAGACTAGACTCAGCCAGCTCTGGAAATATGAATGAAGCTTATATTTACAGCTGGCACAATATACAAGCAGATATTTACAGTATATACAGCTAGATACACAAATAGACAAGGTAAAAAGGTAATACAGAAACACAACAGCCCTCCCAGAAACCTGAGTCCCCAGGAGGGGCTCTCAACCACCCCTTTACCTTCCCCCTACCCCTCTCAACTTTACCCTAGTCCCAACGAAGAATGGAAGTTTGGCCAGGGGGGTTAAGAAGCAAAGGTGAATCAGCCAAAGCAACTGGAGGGTGAGGTTAGAGAGTGAGATAGAGTTCAGCCAGCAGCCCTGAGCTCCCCAGCAGGCGAAGAGCCGAGAGTGAAGCCCAGAGAGAAGTGACTTTATCTCTGTTTTGCTTTTTATTCTAATACATCTCAGCGAGACTGTGAGGGAAGTAGACATCAGCATTGTTTTCATTTCACAGCCTATGATCTAGTCCTTCTCACCAAAACATCCTAGCTAGCTCCAAACTAGCACAATCACCAATGCTCAGCTACTTTATGAAGAAAACAGATTCACAGAATCACTGTGGTTGAAGATCACCAGGTCCAATCATTATCTAACTCTATCAGGGACACCACTACACCATATCCATAGCTAGACAGCTTGACAGCTTTTAAATACACCCAAGACATATGGGTTGAGAAGTCATATTTTATAAGCTAAATGGCTGATGGCTTCTTGTGTGACCCTGTAAATCACTGAAACGTTCCTGAAGTTCTTTTGGTTTTCATCAAAACCTTTTCAAATCATACTGAGAGCCTCATGACTTGATTTACTCTTTTAAAAGACTGGATGAGACAGTGCCATGTTCTAGTTGGCTGGGTAGGGCTGGGTGCTAGGTTGGACTGGATGATCTTGGAGGTCTCTTCCAACCTGGTTGATTCTATGATTCTATACTACAATATCCCACATAAGCTGTGAGGAGACATCCATCCCACGGAAACAAACTGGCAAGGAAGAATGGCAAAACTCCTCAAAATCAACTCAATCGAGTGTTTCGTTACACTATTGAAAATAAGGTAAGAAAATGCTTCTGAGAAAGAGGTTAGAAGGTTAGTTTTATGTCAAAGTTCTGACTTTCCCTCACACACACTTGAAACAAGGAAGCAATTTCCAATTCACAAACTTACAGATTGCATTGGGTTGGAAGTGACCCTCAAAGATCATCTTATCCAACCCGCTCGCAGTCAGCAGGGACATCTCCAACTAGAGGAGGCTTCCTAGGGCCACATCAAGTCTGATTTTGAATGTCTCCAGGGATGGAGCCTCAACTGCATCCCTAGGCAACCTGTTCCAGCTAGGGAAAAAAAAGATCTATCTGGCTTATGGACACAAACTGCTTTTGCCCAAAAGACTCAGAAAGCCAAATCCCATTTTCCAATGTGATATAAGTTCCTGGGAGCCTAAAGGACACAGGAGTTAACAGGACCGAACTGCTGAAACACTTCTAAATAAGTACCATTAGCATAACATTTCTGAAAGTCCCCTGGGCACAAAGCAGTTCAAGTCCCATTTGGAGACTTTATGATAGGTTCCCAAATCTCATTTGCAGGGGGCTCCATGCTCTTCCATCAAATGAAAATTCTGTATCACTTACAAAAAAGTCCTCTGGGCTCCTCTACTCCCTATTCCCATTGCAGCTAGTGAGAAACTGGGCTGTCTGAGAATGCAGAATAAGGTATTTAGGACACTAAAAACGTTAAGTCTCCAAGTAAAATATCAAGACTTTGGATTAATGAAGCAGATATGGTTAATAACAGGAAAGACACCAATAAAATGCCTTTTAGCATGCTGAGGGGGAATAATATAATGCACCATGACCATATGGACTCAAGAGAGTAATTATATATGAGTAACCCATGTGATCTTTCATGTTGCCAGAATTTCATCTCTGATAGTCATTTTTCTCTCTGATTACCAGCTTTTTGTTCTAATGAAGAACATCCTCTCCTTTCACCATCCTTATTATTTCTAAGTAACCATTATACACATCTACAGCAGAGAGAGAAGTCCTTGAGGCAGATGCATACTGAGAAACAGTAAAGCTTTCTTTCTGCAAGGCCCAGACAAGCTATTAAAAGCTCATTTGGTACCAGCAAATAATTCACATTTCACTGGGTTTAGTGGTTAGTCCCACAAATTTTAATACTGCTCACCAAGTGGAAAGACTGAAGTACTGCATTCTATTTTCTTTATTAAACAGGCTTGCATTTGATCATTATACTGATATACTCACTGATCAGTATGTGTCAATCATAGAACCACAGAAAGGTAGGCCTTAGAAGGGACTTCTGGAGATCACCAAGTCAAATGCCCCAACCAAAGAAGGATCATCTAGGGCAGGATGCAGAAGGAATATGTCCTAGAAGAGTTTTGAAAGTCTCCAGAGAAGGACACTCCACAACATCTCTGGATAGCCTGCTTCAGGGCTCCAGTTCCCTCACAGCCAAGAAGTTTCTCCTCATGTTGAGATGGAACTTCCTGTGTTCCAGTTTGGTCCATTGCTTTTCCTCCTATCTCTGGGCACCACTGAAAAGAGACTGGCCCCTTTCAACACTCCCCGTTCAGGTAATTGCAAATGTTGATCAGGTCTCCTCACTGCTCTTCTCCAAGCTAAATAGCCCCAGGTCTCTCAGCCTTTCCTCATCAAACAGATCTTCCTGTAATCATCCTTGTATTGCTCTGTTGGACTCTATAATATATCCCTGTTCCTCTCAAAATGAGGAGCCCAGAACTGGACACAATACCCCTGATGTGGTGTCACCAAGGCAGAGTAGAAGGGAAGGAGAGCGTCCCTTGTTCTGCTGGCTGTACCCTTCTTGATGCACCCCAGGATACCATTTGCACCACTGGCACAAGGGCAGGTAAATGAAGCAGAAGCATACTGGAGAGAATAGGAGCTTGACTTCTGGAAGTACAGAATATATCCCTTAGTGTTGTAATAATATCTCAGGGCTCTCCACAACCACGAATTTCCCCCCTGTCTTCCTATCTTCATGGAAAAACAAAGAACCAGCTTTCTGTCTGACATGAATGCTTAGCCCTTAAACTCATTTTACACAGGAGAAGAATGAAAGAGTAGAACAGCAGAGCTATGATCTGAAAGACATAATTGGGACTGGAGGGTAAGAAGGCAGATTGCATCTCCAGGAGAAAAAGACAGAATTCTCTTTTCCTGTTTTTGTGGATCTTCACAAAAATATCCATAAGGAAATATTTTACTGTCAGCTCCAGGCATTCCTACATCAGTCACCTCCTTTGAAGAAGAGGTGTAGGAGAAAGGGCCAGGTCAAGGCAGGAGGGCATTGAAACCCATTCAGTTGCTCATCACAGTTGAGGACAAACCTGGAACAATTCCAGCTGGATCTGAGTCAGAGTCAAATTCTTCTCTACGAAAAGGAGATTAAAACCAGACATCACTACAACCAGGAATAGCTTCCTTACAGTTTATGGAATCATAAGGTGGCTTGAATTGGAGGGGACCTTAAAGATCATCTAGTTCCAACCCCCCTGCCATGGGCAGGGACACCTGCTACTAGATCAGGTTGCTCAAGGCCTTGTCCAGTCTGGCCTTGAACACCTCCAGTGAGGAGATTCATCTTTTAATGTTCAGAGGAGCTATTCATAGAATCATAGAACCATAGAATGGTTTAGGTTGGAAGGGACCTCAAGGATCATCCAGCTCCAACCCCCTGCCATAGGCAGGGACACCTCCCACTAGAGCAGGTTGCTCAAGGCCTCATCCAGCCTGGCTTTAAACACCTCCAGGGAGGAAGCATCCACAACCTCCCTGGGCAACCTGTTCCAGTGTCTCACCACCCTCACTGTAAAGAACTTCCTCCTAACATCCAGTGAAAAGCTTAAACCCATTCCCCCTCGTCCTGACATTACCAGACCTTGTCAATAGTCCCTCCCCAGCCTTCCTGTAGGCTCCCTTCAGATACTGCAAAGCCATTCAGATCAGTGTATCCTTTTCTAATGGTTGTGTTGGAGAACCATGCAGGATTCTGTATAGGGTTAACACTCCAGGGGGAGTAACCCTGAACCTGACCCTAGGTGGTCTTGACCCCTCCCCAGGGATGGGTCTGAACACCGCCAGGTGATGGTTAGCTCACTGCCCCTTCCTGTCCAAAGATCCATAAAAGCAGGGGGGCTCCCTCTCTCTGCACACCACCGTTACCATCTGTTCCTGGTTTCTCTTTGTTTCACCAGGTGGCCATCACCCAGGAGGCAGACAAAGCCATCACCATCACAATCGGGTTGTATTTATACCTTTTGTATTTGCTTTCCCTTCCCTATACCCTTTGTAAATTCCTACTTCAGATACTTTTTTTTTTAAGTTACTGTTAAACTTTTCTATTTAGCTTCCAAATCGAGTGAGATTCATTTATTTGGGTGTGCTTACTTCTCCCTCTCTGTGCTAGTTTGAGCCTAGCTAGCATGTTTTGGTGAGAAGAACTAGTTGATAGGCTGAGAAATGAAAACAATGGTGAGGTCTACTTCCCTCACAGTCTTGCTGGGATGTGTAAAGAAGAAAGGCAAAACAAAGATTAGGTCACTTGCTTCTTCTCTTCGCTGGGGAGCTTTGCCTGCTGGGGAGAGCTGAGGCTGCTGGCTGGACTCCATCTTGCTTTCTAACCTCACCCTCCTTTGCTTGGCTGCTTCACCTTGCTTTTTAACCCTCTTGGCCGAACCTCCATTCTTCCTTAGGACTGGGGTAAGGTTGAGAGGGGTAGGGGGAAGGTGAGGGGTGGTTGAGAGCCCCTCCTGGGGACTCAGGTTTCTGGGAGGGGAATTGTGTTTGTATTACCTTTTTTACCTTGTATATTTCTGTCTATAACTGTATATACTGTGAATATCTGCTTGTAAATTGTGCCAGCTGTAAATATAAGCTTCATTCATATTTCCAGAGCCGACTGAGTCTAGTCTGGGCGATTTCTAAAAGTGTGGGGGGGCAGGGAACACCCAAACCATCACTCTCTCTCTCTCTCTCTCTCTCTCTCTCCATCCAATCCCTTTCTTCTGGGAAAGAAGGGGGGAAGAGGGGAGGGCACTTTATAAAATTGTTATTGGTTCTATCAAATTTCTTGGAGCCTCTGGAAATGTAAACTAGAACCTAGACAGATTCCAGTTTCATACTGCATGTGCTCTCAAACCAAAGCCTCCTGGGAGACTTTTCAACCTGTAAGAATCTCAAGCTGTGGACGATAAATGTTCTGACACACCTGAGAGCATCATGCGGTTCTGTTGATTTGTGACTGTAGATGTAGAACACAAGAGCTTGCAGGAGTATCTCTGGTGCCCATTTACAAGCTGATGACAGCATGCCATCCTTCAAATGCTCAAGACAATTTGTACAACTCTTGTAAGGCAATGATTTTACTCACTTCTTCATGTCCGGTGTTGATAGTTGTCTTAACCCACGTTCAAGACTCATTCTGGGACAGGAAACCTGAGTGAAAGGACATTCTCTTAAACTGCTGTCCAGTGAGGCCCAGCCACACCAACAGACCATTTGCAAGGGCTTGTTGTTATAGTGTGAGAGGGAATGGAAGAGGGATGTTGAGATACTGGAATGTGTTCAGAGAAGGGTGATGAAGATGCTGAGAGGCCTGGAACACAAACCCTATGAGGAGAGGCTGAGGGAGCTGGGGGTGTGCAGCCTGGAGAAGAGGAGGCTCAGGGCTGACCTCATTGCTGTCTACAGCTACCTGAGGGGAGGCTGTAGCCAGGTGGGGTTGGGCTCTTCTCCCAGACAACCAGCAACAGAACAAGGGGACACAGCCTCAAGTTGTGCTGGGGGAAGGATAGGCTGGATGTTAGGAGGAAGTTGTTGGCAGAGAGAGTGATTGGCATTGGAATGGGCTGCCCAGGGAGGTGGTGGAGTCACTGTCCCTGGGGGTGTTCAAGAAAAGCCTGGATGAGGCACTTAGTGCCATGGTCTGGTTGATTGGCCAGGGCTGGGTGCTAGGTTGGACTGGCTGAGCTTGGAGGTCTCTTCCAACCTGGTTGATTCTATGATTCTATGATTCTGTGAAAGGTGATTTAGACTGGATGTCAGTGAGGGTAAGTCAGACACTGAAACACTTCCCTGGAAGTATTCAAGGCCAGGGTGGACCTTCTCTAGTAAAGGGTGTCCTTGCCCATGGCAAGGGGGTGAAACTAGATGATCTCTCAGGTTCCTTCCAATCCAAAGCACTCTATCAATCTCTGAATCTCTGACAAGCACCTCCCTGTGTGTCTGAGAAGAGCTGTTTGCTTAAAATGAAGGCAAATATGGGCAAAATTCCACTCTGTGGCCTGAAGCTTATTTTTTTTTTTTCATGAATTTGCCTGAGATGAAAGTTTGCTGTGCTTTTGGGGAAAGAAGACTGTCAACTCTTTAGCTGCAAAAATAAGCCTTTTGCAGCAAACACTCACTGCTTTGCTTTTCTGTACAGAAGAAAGGGCATTAAGAAAACACATTTTTGTGTGGGGTTTGTTTGGAGGGGGGGGGGTTGGGAAGGTATGAATTCCCAACTGAAGATAGTTCTTCCCATGTAACTGCAGGGTTTGAAATCTCAGTTGGTAGCTTGTTTCACATTAACCCCATTAAAATCTCTTAGAATCATAGAATGGTTTAGGTTGGAAGGGACCTCAAGGATCATCCAGCTCCGACCCACTGCCATAGGCAGGGACACCTCCCAATAGGCAGGGACACCTCCCACTTGTTCATCTCTAGACTGACACAGGGGTAACTCTGACATACAAAGACCAGCACCTGCACTGGAGGGTTGGTTCCATTTACCCTGTGCAGCAACAAAGGCTCTTGTTTTCTTGGGGAGGTTTGAGGCAGTTTTCTGGTGTGCTATGAAGTTATTAATGTTGCTTGATATTTGCTGTGACAGCTGCTCTGTACTCTCTTTAATCATCTTCAGCATGGTTCACAGCTCTTTTTTCCCTTCATTTCACTTTTGCCTATGCTTCCTAGAGAATATGATGCAACACACCAGTTGATAGATCTTTGAGCCCTTCATGCATCTCCCCTCTTTATCTTTACTTATCCACACTGGAACAGGCTGCCTAGATAAGTTGTGGAGTCTCCTTCTCTGGAGACTTACAGGAACATATCCAGGTGAGTCTTGAGTGGCCTGCCCTAGAAATCCTTTACAGTGAGAGTGATGAGACACTGGCCACAGGAAGTTTGTGGATGCCCCTTCCCTGGAGGTGTTCAAGACCAGGTTGGATAGGGTCTTGAGCAACCTGTTCTAGTGGATGGCAACCCTGGCCATGTCAGGAGAACTGGAACTAGATTATCTTTAAAATCCCTTCCAACCAAAACCATTTTGTGATTCTGTGATTCTATGGTTGCCAGAGGTCCCTTTCAACTCCTAGCACTCTGGGATTCTGTGACTCACTTTCAGAGTCCCACTGGCTTGCACTTTTTTTCCTTAGTGTTCAATAAGAGAACAGAGAAATGTTCCAGATGCAAATACAACTGTAGTACAGTATTTTTAAAGTATTCTCTTTCTCAGGGGAGAAAAGTAGCTTACAGCCCACATCTACTCAACAGGTAATTGGGCTCTGCATAAAAAAAAGCTCCCTTAATACTTGAGGAAACTGTAAAACAATTTATTAGGAACATTAGCTCTCTGCCTTGATTATCCTTGGCTGCCTTTCCTTTGAAGTTATTGATAATACTTAAGTGAGCAACCTCTGCTGCACAAGAACCTCCCCCTCTCATGACACTTTTCAGAGGGATGTCATACATCTTCCATTTTCCAGGACAAACTGTTCTCTGTGAGGTTGTAGCTGTGTCCATCTTGTCTGCTGTCAGTCAGGCTTGTAATGCTGCCTGACAGTGCAATGCTGGAGTGCAGGCTCTATAGCAGTGTCACTGTCATCCACAGCTCCCCCAACAATCTTGCTCCCTCCGCTTCTACCGGAATATGGGTTTAGACCCCCATGCTCCAGGCTAATGTCTCTGGGTCTTACCAGTTCCCCAAGAGAGACTAGAAAACATTTTAGGCTGTGGTCTAGCTTCCTTGACATGATCTAGGGATCAGTAGTCAGACATATCAGAGACACAACTGAAATAGGAGTGATCTTCAACTAATTGGAGTAACTGAGAACCTTCCCAAAGGGTCAGGATGCTGTCCACTTTTTCAGCCTGCCATCCACCTTTTCACTCTGCTTAAATGGGCAGAAAATCCACTACCCAAAATTTACTTCCAGGCCTGATAACCTACTTCTCACATCATGGCACCCTCTCCACATCCCATGAGGGTCTCTGCTGAGTCTAGAATTAGCACATTCTTTCACAATTGTAGAGGCAGGGATTTTCAAAACATCACCGTGCTCTGTCTTGTTGGATTTACTGAGACAGCTAACAAAGAGTCAAGCCTTGACCTCCTTCACAACAGTGCAGCTTGGAGACCGACAAATCCTGCACCAATTTGGGGGATTCACAAAAGTCTCACACCTTACAAGCAGAATCACAGAATGATGGGGGTTGGAAGGGACCTCTGAAGAACATCGAGTCCAGGTGCCCTGTGAAACCAGGATGACCTAGGACAGGTCACATGGGAACATGTCCAGGTGGGTTTGGAAATTCTTCAGAGTAGGAGACTCCACAGTTTCTCTGGGCAGCCTGCTCCAGGGCTCTTGCAGCCTCGCAGCAAAGTACTTTTAACTCATGTTGATGCAGAACTTCCTGTGTTTCAGTTTGTGGCCATTGCCCCTTGTGGGGCACCAATGAAAATACCCCCCCAGGTCTCAGCCTTTCCTCATCAGACAGATGTTCCAGGCCCTTTGTCATCTTCACACCCCTCCACTGGACTCTTTCCAATACTTCCTCATCCTTCATGAACTGGGGAGCCCAGAGCTGCTTACAGTACTCCAGATGAGGCCTCACCAGCGCAGAGTAGAACAAACTAAACCAAATTAATCCAAACTGAAGTGATAAAGAAATTCTAAACACATCTGCCAGACACGTGGAAAATACTGTTGTACTTCAAGTATTACAAACAGGAACCCTAACTTCAAATTCTTGGGACCAAACTTCTGTTTCTCTCAATCCCATTCAATTAATTCTTTTCATGTCGGTAGATTGCATACATCACAGGAAAGAAATGTCTCTTGGTATCTGCCCATTTCAAAGTCAGATGATAATGATCAAAATTTACCATCTCAACGCCTTACAGGGAAAATCTATTTAGGAATACAAGGAGGGGGAAGCAAGAGCAGGGCTACTCCACTTTGATTTCCAGCCAGGGTGTAATCTAGGAACAAAAAATCCACGGCAATGATAGTCTCTTTCTTTTCAGGATAGCTGTTCTACACATAGTCACAACCTTTATGTATCAGCTCACTGAATAACAACATTTAGCAGGCTGGAAATGCAGAGATTTTATAAGATGACTTTGCCTTTCAGTAAAATCTTTCTGTCCAGCTATAGCCTGCCACAGATGGTAACAGTCTCCAACTCAGCTGCTGCAACATCAAAACCCACACGAGATGCTGCGGTCTCCCAGACACTGCTGTGTATCGCAGTATCTGACTCTTCCTAATTAATTTCCTTTGTTGTACAGAGAGCATCCAGGAGCTAATTGTTCTGATGAGAGAGATAAAACATCAAAGGCTGCTTTAAAGTGTGCTTCAAAACATAGCACGTTGGCAGTACTGCAGTCTGAAGCCCACTGGAGTTCAACCAGCCTGCACCAGGGAAAGCAGGTCCTTGGGACCTCATCAGGATAGGAAAGCTTGGGGTATACTTCAGCCTCTCTGTTTTTGCTTCCTTAGCTGAAGTTTTTTGGCCCAAATACAAGCTCTTCCAGTATGTGAAGGGTATCTATTGGAAAGCTTGGGAGGGAATATCACAACAAAATGGTCTGTTGTGATAGGACAAGTGTTGTAAAGGGTGGGGGCGTCCAATTTAGATGTTTGGGGAAATCCGAGGCTGANAGATGTAAATTGGAAATTAGGAAGCAGTTTTTTACTGTGAGGGTAGTGAGGCAGTGGAACAGGTTGCTCGGAGAAGTTGTGCACACCTTCACCCTGGAAATGTTTAAGAACAGGCCAGATAAGGCTTTGAAGAAGCTGGTTTAGTGGAGGGTGTCTGTGCCCATGGCAGGGAGGTTGGAACTAGATGATCTCCAAGATCCCTTCCAATCCAAGCCATTCTACAGTTCTGTGGTTATGGTTCTATGTAAAATGATAGAAGATTATCTTCTGTTCTTTTACCTTTTCCCTCTAAATTGGGTCATCACAGAACCATAGGATCACAGAAAGCTAATGGACAGTCAAACTTTGACCTCCTTCACAACACTGCAGTTTGTAGAGTGGCAAAGCCTGCACCAAAGTGGGGTATTTACAAAAACCTCGCACCTTAAGAACAGGATCACAGCATTAGGGGTTGGAAGCGACTTCTGGAGACCACCAAGTCCAACCTCCTTGCCAAAGCAGGATCACTTAGGGCAAACCACACATGGATGTGTCCAGGTGGATTTTCAAAGCCACCAGAGAAGGAGACTTCACAACCCCTCCCCTTCATTTCCCAGATAATTTGAAGTAAGTCCTAGGTACCCATCAGACAGTAACGAGGTTTTGCAATTAGCAAGATGAACAGATCTGATCTACTGACCCCAAAATTAAATGCTCCATATGTAGCACTTTTTGCAGTCAGAATTTGTTGCTGTCTTAAACCAGCACAGCTTTTCTTTCTGATCAGATGCTTCCATTTCTCACAAATATAACACTACCTCAACCAGAGAGAAGATTCACTCCAGCCTCCGCGTCCTGATTTTTAAGTTTCTTTACTACTTTCTACTTGAACAGAACAAAAAAAGGAACATCAGAACATGGGTCACTAGTGGTGTCCCTCAAGGGTCAGTGCTGGGCCCCATCCTCTTTAACATCTTCATTGACGATCTGGATGAGGGCATCGAGTCAGTCATCAGCAAGTTTGCAGATGACACCAAGCTGGGGGCTGATGTGACTGAGTTGGAGGGCAGAAGGGCTCTGCTGCGGGACCTTGACCTCCTGGACAGATGGGCAGAGTCCAAGGGGATGGCATTCAATGGCTCCAAGTGCAGGGTGCTGCACTTTGGCCACAACAACCCCATGCAGAGATACAGGCTGGGGTCGGAGTGGCTGGAGAGCAGCCAGACAGAGAGGGATCTGGGGGTGCTGATTGATACCCACCTGAACATGAGCCAGCAGTGTGCCCAGGTGGCCAAGAGAGCCAATGGCATCCTGGCCTGCATCAGGAATGGTGTGGCCAGCAGGAGCAGGGAGGTCATTCTGCCCCTGTACTCTGCACTGGTTAGACCACACCTTGAGTACTGTGTTCAGTTCTGGGCCCCCCAGTTTAGAAGGGACATTGAGATGCTTGAGCGTGTCCAGAGAAGGGCAACGAGGCTGGTGAGAGGCCTCGAGCACAGCCCTACGAGGAGAGGCTGAGGGAGCTGGGATTGTTTAGCCTGGAGAAGAGGAGGCTCAGGGGAGACCTTATTGCTGTCTACAACTACCTGAGGGGTGGTTGTGGCCAGGAGGAGGTTGCTCTCTTCTCTCAGGTGGCCAGCGCCAGAACGAGAGGACACAGCCTCAGGCTGCGCCAGGGGAAGTTTAGGCTCGAGGTGAGGAGAAAGTTCTTCACTGAGAGAGTCATTGGCTACTGGAATGGGCTGCCCAGGGAGGTGGTGGAGTCGCCGTCCCTGGAGCTGTTCAAGGCAGGATTGGACGTGGCACTTGGTGCCATGGTCTAGCCTTGAGCTCTGTGGTGAAGGGTTGGACTTGATGGTCTGTGAGGTCTCTTCCAACCCTGACGATACTGTGATACTACTATGACACTATGATACTATGATAGAAGCTCTCAGCCCAATTCTAGCTACTCTGATAAAGTTTTTCCTTGGATTGTTCATGTGATAAACAACAAGGAATGTGAAAATAAGGAAAAGTCATGGAGAGTGAGGAATTGCAACCCCAATACACCATGCAGGTGCATGCTCATGTGGCTTCATGGTGTCACATAGATGCACAAGTGCTGTCTCAGACAGGACTGTCTCTTTGAAACAGAGGGAAAGAGGAAAGTGGAGAAAGAACAAACAGGATGAGCTGGAAGCCTTGGTACCTCAGGAAAGCTATGACAGAAACATGGTGGGATGAATGGCAGGACTGGAATGCTGCAATGAATGGACACAGGCTTTTCAGGAAAGACAGGAGAGGAAGAAGGGGTGGAGGAGTGGCCCTGTATTTTAGGGAAGTTCTTGATGCCATGGAGCTTGAGACCAATGATGAGTTGATAGAGTGTCCATGGTTAAAAATCAGAGGGCAGACCAATAGGAGCAACATACTTGTTGGAGTCTGTTACAGGCCACCCAACCGGGAAGAGAAGGTGAATGTGTTATGCTCTAAACAACTGCAGGATGTCCCAGAATCACCAGCTCTTGTTGCTGTAGGCAACTCTAACCTGTCAGATATCTCCTGGGAACTTAACACAGCAGAGAGGAGGCAGTTTAAAGTGTGCAGGATAACTTCTTGACACAGCTGGTGTGCCAGCCGACCAGGGGTGAGGCTCTCCTCAACCTGCTGTTTACAGAGAGGGGCTGGTGGGAGGTGTCTGGGGTGCAGTGACCATGAAATAATAAAGATTTCAACATGCAGTGAAGCTAGGAGGGGCATCAACAAAACATCCACATTGGACTTCTGAAGGGCAGACTTTGGCCACTCTTAATCCTCTTGGCCGAACCTCCATTTCTTCCTTGGGACTGGGGTAGGGTTGAGAGGGGTAGGGGGAAGGTGAGGGGTGGTTGAGAGCCCCTCCTGGGGACTCAGGTTTCTGGGAGGGCTGTTGTGTTTCTGTATTATTTTTCCCTTGTCTATTTCTGTCTATCACTGTATATACTGTAAATATCTGCTTGTAAATTGTGCCAGCTGTAAATATAAGCTTCATTCATATTTCCAGAGCTGGCTGAGTCTAGTCTGGGTGATTTCTAAAGTGTGGGGGGCAGGGGACACCCAAGCCATCACATCAAGGAACTAAATTGGAGGGTACCTTGGGACAATTCCCTCTGAGCCTCCTCTTCTCAGGGTAAGCAGCTTTCTCAGCCTTCCACCATCAGACAGATGTTCCAGTCTTTTAATCAGCCTTGTAGCTCTCTGTTGGACTCTCTTCAGTACATCCCTGTTCCGCTTGAACTGGGGAGCTCAGAACTGGACACAGATGAGACAGAGCAACCCAACAGAAAACAGGAGCCCTCACACTCTGCAAAACGTGTTTAGAATAGAATAGAATCAACCAGGTTGGAAGAGACCTCCAAGCTCATCCAGTCCAACCTAGCACCCAGCCCTATCCAGTCAACTAGACCATGGCACTAAGTGCCTCAGCCAGGCTTTTCTTGAACACCCCCAGGGATGGTGACTCCACCACCTCCCTGGGCAGCCCATTCCAATGCCAATCACTCTCTCTGTGAAGAACTCCCTCCTAACATCCAGCCTATACTTCCCCCAGCACAACTTGAGGCTGTGTCCCCTTGTCCTGTTGCTGGTCGCCTGGGAGAAGAGACCAACCCCCACCTGGTTTCCCCCCCACCTCCTGTGTTCTCACCACCGAGGGTTCAGTCCTAATTCTCAACAGCTCTGCAGGGAGGAGGGGAAGAACAATCCTTATGTAAAATATCTTTTGGCCCTATAGAATTTACAGAAAGTCTCCTTACAAAAATTTCTGCTCTCCCTGGCCTGTCAGCATTTTATTCAGGATGGAGGTTGGTGGAACTGTTTTGATAACAAGAGCTTGTTGATACAGGTACGAAGGAGACTCTCGGAGGTCAAACACCATCCTTGGCAACGGAGCGACAAGTTTAACAGACTCGAGTTGTTGTTTTTGGTGTTTGACCTTAAACAATACATGAAGCTTCCAGGATAAAAGAAAAACAGAGTTAGAAACAGGAACTGTAACAAATACTTCAGAGCTCTGTTTGAAAAGCAAACATGGAAAGGAAACAAAGGAAATAATCGCATATGAACAAAAAAAACCTCTCCAAGCAACTGACCCAAGAAGCTGCTGTTACAGCTACAAGGGGGGAGATATTCAGAGCAGATCCATCACCTGTGAGTTAGCATCCTTTTTATGATTCAGGACAAGCAACTGAAAGGACCAACCAGAGCCATCTGAGTGGAAAAGGCTATTTTCCCCTGTTAGATATCAAGACTTTGTTTTTAGGTTATTTTCAGTGCCGTTGATGGAATAAGATGAAGAGATTAAGTTCCACCTACACTGCACTAAAGATATGTGGACAGAATTTATCTCCACATTCAAGCTCAGACCACTGTCCTGGGTACAGGCACTTTTGCAGCTGCCATTGCAAATGTTCATAGATTCATAGATGGATAGAACGGTTTGGGTTGGAAGGGACCTCCAAAGATCATCTGCCATGAGCAGGGATGCCTTGTCCTAAACCAGATTGCTCAAGATCCTGTCCAATCTGGTGTTGAACACCTTCAGGGAGGGGGCATCCACAGCCTCCCTGGGCAACCTTTTCCAGTGTCTCACCATCCTCACTGTAAGGAATTCATTCTAATATCCAGTCTAAGTCTCTCCTCTTCCAGCTTCACTCCATTCCCTCTCATCCTGTGATCACAGACCCTTATAAAAAGTCCCTTCCCAGATTTTCTGTAGCCACCTTCAGATACTGAAGGGCCTCTATAAGGTGGCCCCAGAACCTTCTCTTCTCCAGGCTGAACAAACCAAACCCTCTCAGCCTGTTCCCACAGGGGAGGTGCTCCAGGTTTTCTTCGTGGCCTGCCTCTGGACCTGCTCCAACAGCAACAAGTCCTTCTTGTGTTGGGGGCCCCAGAACTGGATACAGTATTCCAGATGGGGTCTCACTAGAGCAGCATACTCAGCATCTCTGCATTTGGAGGCTTGAAAATAACTTTTGGGCGGATGTGTTTTCCCCCAAAGATAGATGAATTTTCTCTGAAACCATAGTCACATGCTGTGTGACACTACCTTTGTAATGTAATTCCATTTGTCCTCTGTCCTTCTAAGGAGTCAAGCCTCTTTGTAGTGAGATAAATACCACATCCCTAAAATACAAACACATAAGAGACATGAGGAGAACCAATATTGGAAAAATATGCCTGTATCAGGAGCAGTGTGGCCAGAAGGATGAGGGAGGTTATTCTTCCCCTGTACTCAACACTGGTCAGGACACACCTTGAGTACTGTGTCCAGTTCTGGGCTCCTCAATTCAAGAGAGATGTTGAGGTGCTGGAAGGTGTCCAGAGAAGGGCAACAAAGCTGGTGAGGAGCCTGGAACACAGCCCTGTGAGGAGAGGCTGAGGGAGCTGGGGGTGTGCAGCCTGCAGAAGAGGAGGCTCAGGGCAGACCTCATTGCTGTCTACAACTACCTGAAGGGAGCTTGTAGCCAGGTGGGTGTTGGTCTCTTCTGCCAGACAACCAGCAACAGAAGAAGGGGACACAGCCTCAAGTTGTGCTGGGGGAAGTATAGGCTGGATGTTAGGAGGAAGTTCTTGCCAGAGAGAGTGATTGGCATTGGAATGGGCTGCCCAGGGAGGTGGTGGAGTCACTGTGCCTGGAGGTGTTGAAGCCAAGCCTGGATGAGGCACTTAGTGCCATGGTCTGGTTGACTGGATAGGGCTGGGTGCTAGGTTGGACTGGCTGAGCTTGGAGGTCTCTTCCAACCTGGTTTATTCTTTGATTCTATGATTGTTTGAAAATAAGATTTTTCTCACCTAGGATCCAGTTTTGTTTTTGTTATTTTTTAAGATGATGAACAAAATGCCAACATTTTCCTCATCTTTCCCTTTCAACTGCAATTTGGAAAACTTTCCATCCCAGTGTTGGCTCAATAAAGTTATTTTTTTGTGTTTGTTTCTCCAAAGCAACATTCAAAATGAAAAAAAAAAAAAAAGGAAAGTCATTGCAAAGTAGAGCTTCAAGTTTCCAATTTGTAGAAACGTTTCCAAATCCTCTTATTAGAAAACAAAAGTACAAAAATGACATCTCAGCCTGCTTGATGTGGCACAAAAATTAGAGCAGTCAAAATAGAAAGCTGCTCTTGAGGAAAATTTTACAGCTGGCTGTAATGCTCAGTGTAAATTTGACGTGGTAAGAAGCACACTGATACGACCACACAACTTGCTTAGCCTGGTGACAACATGAGGCATCTGCTGGGATTTCTCCTCTCTGGAAGAAGAGGTCAAGCTCAGGATTATCATTTCCATCTGTGTGAGGTGAGGAGGCTTGCCAGAGGTCATGGAGAAGATCAGAGTTGAAGGTAAGTTCGACCTCTGTTGCTGGTGATTGCTAAGCGCGCGTTCAGACCATGCTTTTCCTTTATGGGCAGCACTGGAGAAGGAAAAGAGCCAGTGCAGTGGTCCATGTAATTTAGAAGGAACCTGAAAGTCTCATTATGATGAGAACTGATCCTTGGAGGATTATTGCATGAATTTGGCAACAGATCCTCCCGTGGTGGGCATGATATCGCTGTGTGGGAGAACTTTGTGGCTGGGAATTGAGACTTTAGGACCATGAAGCTGAGACAAGGGTCCAGAAGGGTAGGTAGGACAAATTGCTGCCCTGTTTTTTGCTGGTTTCCCATTGGTGACACGAATTTACTGACTTATTACCATTCTGTTGGTTAAAAGAAACCCAAACACGGTAGATACTGTTTGGTTCCTCCACCTCCCCTGCCCAAACTCTTTTTCAAACCTGGAAATGTATTTCACATCTGTGTCCTCCCAGCCGTGCTCTGCAGCCTTCTGCTTATATGATATTTGTGAAATATTGCTTTATTTCACAAGCTAGAAGCCAGATTTCTTTTCCATTCATCCATTATAGAGCAAGAAAAAGAAAATGAATACTCTTATATCCATTAGATAGATCAAGAGATTGAATCTACCTTTTTATTCCAAGAGTTAGAGATGACTGCATACCTCATGAATTACAAAGCAATTTTGAGACACAACAGCAGCAGCGCTTGGCACAAGGTATCAGACAGATGCAGCATCCAGAGATGGAAAAGTAAAGGAGTTTCTTAGCTGTTTATCTATCCATCTCGTTCTCCTGTGGCTTTTTACTTCCAAGGTGGGAAAATAAAATCTTCTTTTACATGCTGCTTTTCCCATGCACACTCAACTTAAATGGTGTTGATTTATTGAAAGCTATCTCAGTGGCATAAAAAATAACTATGTCACAGAATTTGAAGAGGTATGCTTGGGTAAATATGCTGGAATACCTGAACCTGGGGATTAAGATGCCTGGTATAAAAAATAATAAATATATTGTTACCATAAATTAAATTTGTAAAGAGGTTTGTTTTTTTTTTTTCCCACCTCCTAACTTGTTGTCAAAGGGAACAATCTTTCCAGTGTCAGGATTGAACTGCAGGGCACTAAGAAAACATGACACAAATAACAAATAAATTTCCTCCCTATTGAGTGGTTTGAGATTTATTGAGGTCTCTTACTCCGAGATCTACTGGGAGTTGTATAATCTAACATATAAAATTTATGGCTAGCAGATAAAATGTGGATAAAATAACCATTACCTTACAATATTCTTTCAACTCCTGCATCTCATTTGAATATTGTTGAATACAAAACATGGAGCTTTGGGAGAGAAAGGCATTTACACTTAGTGAAAGTCATGACAGCGCTTGGAAACTGAATTATAAAGAGAGAGTGCACGAAGTTTTCCTGACATTTTACAAGTACATAGATTTACATATAAACTAGTGATCAGCTCTCTGGAAGCTACGTGAGATTTTCAGTCAGTTGAGTTTGTTTCTTCCCCCCACACATGGCACTGGTTTTTTTTTAAGTTCTCAACAAATTTCTACCTTCAGAGAATCACAGAATCAACCAGGTTGGAAGAGACCTCTGAGATCATCCAGTCCAACCTGGCACCCAGCCCTATCCAGTCAACCAGACCATGGCACTAAGTGCCTCAGCCAGGCTTTTCTTGAACACCTCCAGGGACAGCAACTCCACCACCTCCCTGGGCAGCCCATTCCAATGCCAATCACTCTCTCTGCCAACAACTTCCTCCTAACATCCAGCCTAGACCTCCCCTGGCACAACTTGAGGCTGTGTCCCCTTGTTCTGTTGTTGGTTGTCTGGGAGACGAGACCAACCCCCACCTGGCTACAGCCTCCCTTCAGGTAGTTGTAGACAGCAATAAAATCTCCCCTGAGCTTCCTCTTCTGCAGGCTGCACACCCCCAGCTACCTCAGCCTCTCCTCACAGGGTTTGTGTTCCAGGCCCCTCACCAGCTTTGTTGCCCTTCTCTGGACACCTTCCAGCACCTCAGCATCTCTCTTGAGTTGAGGAGCCCAGAACTGGGCACAGTACTCAAGGTGTGTCCTGACCAGTGTTGAGTACAGGGGCAGAATAACCTCCCTTGTCCTACTGGCCACACTGTTCCTGATACAGGCCAGGATGCCATTGGCTCTCTTGGCCACCTGGGCACACTGCTGGCTCATCTTCAGCCTACTATCTACCAGAATTCCCAGGTCCCTTTCCTCCTGGCTGCTCTCAGCCACTCTGTCCCCAGCCTGTAGTGCTGCTTGGGGTTGTTGCGGCCAAAGTGCAGAACCCTGCACTTGGCCTTGTTAAATCTCATCCCATTGGCCTCTCCCCACCCATCCAGCCTGTCTAGATCCCTTCTTTTAGTTTAGGCTTCTTCCCTTGGATTATTTCATGGAATCATAGAACCATGGAATCATTTTGGCTCAAAAAGTCCAGTCATCAACCTAACACCCCCATGTCATTAAACCAGGTTCCAAAGTGACACTACTACACTTTCTTCAGGTGTGATGATTCCACCATCCCCTTGGGCAGTCTGTTCTAATGCCTGACCACTCTTTCAGCACAGATATTTTACCTAATGTACAGCCTAAGCCTCTCCTGGTGCAATTTCAGGCCATTTCGCCTCCTTCTATCACCTGATACTAGGAGGAAGGAGACTGATGCCCACCTTACTCCAACTTCCTTTCTGGGAGTTGTAGGAGGCAATGAGGTCTGCTCTCAGCCTCCTGTTCTCCAGAGTAAATGACCCCAGTTCTCTCAGTTATTCCTTTGCCAGCTTTGTTGTCCTTCTCTGGACAGTGTATGGAGGAGAAGCTCCGGTGGAGACACAGCACAACAGTGCACTGATCCATGTCATCTTAAAGTTTGGCTACGTTCAGCTCTGAATCTGACTGCATGGATACCAGTGTGAGTACAGACTGCAACTCAGATTTGTTTCATGCCTGGTGGTGTCAGTTCAGAGATAAAGCAATGCCTTCCATACCAGCTTGAATCTAAGCCAGCAGGACCAAAAAAAACCCCAGTTGGTTCTTCAGACCTAATTTTCCCTCTGCTTGATTCGGGGTGGATGAAACTGCACAGACATAAAAATGTGATCACTCTCTATTTTGCCAAGTGTACATAGAAGCAGAAATGACTTCACATTTTCTTCTACTCATGTTCTGTTTTGCATAACTTGCCAGGGCAGATATCACATTTTTCAAAGCTTCATTATCCTTTCACAATGAATTTTAACTGAAAAATAAGTAATCTTTTGTTCAAGAAGCATAACTTTCATTTTTTTTCCCCCAAGAATTTCCACATACAGAAAATTTGGATACAAAAAATTGCTACCAGCAAACTTGAGCCTTTTACTGTAAGTGGGTCTTAAGAGGAACAGCTAAAAAAACTGGGATTGTTTAGTCTGGAGAAGAGGAGGCTGAGAGGAGACCTCATTGCTCTCTACAACTCCCTGAAAGCAGGTTGGAGTGAGGTGGAAGTCAGTCTCTTCTCCCTAGTATTGGGTGATACAATGAATTTTCACCTGCTAGTGAAATTCGGATGTAAAGTGCATTGGAGAGGGGCTCTGCACTCCAGATGTTTCAGCACAAGTATCACACAGTCTCACAGTATCATCAGGGTTGGAAGAGACCTCACAGATCATCAAGTCCAACCTTTTACCACAGAGCTCAAGGCTAGGCCATGGCACCAAGTGCCACGTCCAATCCTGCCTTGAACAGCTCTAATCCACCTGCTAGTGAAATTAGGATGTAAAGTGCATTGGAGGGGGGCTCTGCACTCCAGATGTTTCAGCACGAGTAGAGAAGAGCAACAAAGCTGTGGAAGAATATGGAGAACAAGTCTGATAAGGAGTGGTTGAGGGAACTGGGGTAGTTCAGTGTGGAGAAGCAGAGGTTGAGAGAAGACTTCATTGCTCTCTACAACTCCCTGAAAGGAGGTTGGAGTGAGGTGGGGGTTGGTCTCTTCTCCCTAGGGTCAGGTGCTAGAAGAAAAGGAAATGACCTGAAATTGTGCCAGGGGAGGTTTAGGTTGGATAGTGGGAAGAAAATCTTTGCTGAAAGAGTGGTCAGGCATTGGAACAGCCTGCCAGGAGAGGTGGTGGAGTGATCACACCTGGACATGTTCAAGAAACCTGTGGTCATGGTTGGTCTCATGGGCATGGCGTGGTCTTAGGGTGAAAGTCAGACTTGATGATCTTGGCAGTCTTTTCCAGCTGATGGAATTCCATGGTTCTACGATTTCAAGTTACATTGCATCCTGCTACAGAAAGTGACAACTTCTTGCAGTTATTCTTGAGGCTTGCTTTTCACTTGGGATTAGAGAAATGTAGTTTAAATGTATGCAAGTCACCAGCAATGCCTTTCTAAATTGTACTATAGAGACATGTGGCCAATACTGTGGTGTCTTCCAGGCAAAGTCATGGTCAGCTATTTTGCATGAAGTGATCATGTCCCTAATGAGCTGGCTATACCAAATGCTTTCAGACTGAAGTATGGATTAAATAGTATCAGAGAAAATAAGGGATAGAAATTGTTGGTTTAGGCATAGTTCTAGGGTTTGATTAAAGAACCTTTCTATTTTTAATCACTTGCTTTCCATTTTCTGATCCAAGCTAGCTTTTCTGTTCTTCTTTGCCCATTAGAGGGCAGATCTTCAGGGCAGAATAAATGATTTTTACTGATCCATACTCTGCAAAGCCATCTTGCTTTGTACTCAGAGCAGAGAGCTGTGTTCATAGAACATAGCTGGGGTGCTACTCTATTTAGATGGTCAGTACAGGTAAGTTAAATAAGAGCTGCTCAATAGGAGAGCTAAAATTCTTAAATTTTAGAGTCTTACTTTCCCAAATAACTCTATAAGTAAGACAAACCACCTCTAGATTTCTACCACCATCCAGCTTTCATCTTTGCTCTAAGAATGCTTCAAGGAACCTTCTAAATATATTAATACAAATATTCATAGAATCATAGAATCAACCAGGTTGGAAGAGACCTCCAAGATCATCCTACACAAATATTGATATGTCTACTACACTGACACATCCCCGAGAAGGACTGAGACTTAATGTAGACTTGGTGAATTAATGCCTGTTGTTTTTCCTCTGCAGGTGACCCAGTTTGAGTCATGCAAGAAGGTGAGCAGGTTTGGTTGTGCATGGCTATCTGCTCTATTCAGTTGCCACTGGAACACTGCATTGCTACAGGCTCCCTCTCCATAGCAATATTTATTTCTATTCAAAGCTTTTTTTCCCTAGGAGAAAACAAAAGAGAGGCTTCCAATTTTTTTTGGTTAGTCCTATAATGAAAAGTTAATGGGGAAGGGTTTACAGCAGGAAAAAGGAAGGGGGAAACCTAAGGGAAAAGTGGAAAAAAAGGTTTAAAAAAAAGAGGGGAAAGGGGGAAGGAGGAAGAGGAAAAGAAAAGGAAGAAGGAGAAAGAAAGGGAAGAAGGGGAGAAAAAAAGAAGAGGATAAAAAGAGAGGAGGGGAAAAAGGAAGAGGGAGAAAAAGGGAGAAAAAAGAAGGTGAAGAGAGAAGGAGAGAGGGGGAAAAAGGGAGAGGGAGAAAAAGGGAGAAAAAGGAAGAAAAAAGAAGGTGAGGATAGAATGAGAGAGGGGGAAAAAAGGAAGAGGGAGAAAAAGGGGAAAAAAGAAGGTGAGGATAGAATGAGAGGGGGAAAAAAAGGAAGAGGGAGAAAAAGGGAGAAAAAAGAAGGTGAGGATAGAATGAGAGAGGGGGAAAAAGGGAGAGGGAGAAAAAGGGAGAAAAAGGAAGAAAAAAGAAGGTGAGGATAGAATGAGAGAGGGGGAAAGAGGGAGAGGGAGAAAAAGGGAGAGAGAGAAAAAGGGAGAAAAAAGAAGGTGAGGATAGAATGAGAGGGGGAAAAAAAGGAAGAGGGAGAAATAGGGAGAAAAAAGAGGGCGAGGATAGAATGAGAGGGGAGAAAAAGGAAGAAGGAGAAAAAGGGAGAAAAAAGGAGAGAATAAAATGAGAGAGGGAAAAAAAAGGAAGAGGGAGAAAAAAAAGGAGGAAAAAAGGGAAGTGAGATAAAGTGGAGAATATTTAAAGGATGCAAGTGGAAAATAATGGGTGTCAGAAGGATTTATGTCAGAAAGACAAGTTTTCTGTTCCATCACTCCTGTAAAGTTCACTGTCTCAGAAGTATTGAGGTCCCAACCATCCACAACCACAGAACTTTCCCAGGCATGGTATGGAATTTTATGGAAATTATAAGCAAGCAAAATGTGGTTACAGAGTCAGGTACTTGCCCTAATTCCTGCTCTTATTTTTCACCTACCCTCTTTCTATCTTCATTTTTAAACGACAGAGACATGCTCTTCATCCTTGTAAACCCAAAAGCAAACCTGTAACTGGCTTCAAAAGAAGAAACACTGCAATCATAACACAACACTGATGATATTTGCTGCTTTGCAGAACTGTTGTATTTTTCCCACCCCATGAAGCATCCTATCCCTCCTTTTAATTTTTTTTTTTGTTGGTTGTTGTTATTTTTGCCCTGAATGAATAATTTAATCTATTTAATCTCTAATTAAACACTTAAATTCTCTCCCTTGATGATATTCCTACTTTTGAGACTAATTTTCTTATCTGCCAAAACATTCTAAATGCCATTATTTTTTTTTGCATTATAATTACATTTAGCCTTAGACTGTAGAGAAAGCATAGCAGCATTCCCTTTCCAGAATCTTTTAAGGAAAATAAAGACTCAGCCAACAATAAGAATGATTTATATATATTTTTTTTTAAATTTTCCAGCATGCTCTCAATTTTGATTACCCTAAGAGGCATCTGAAGTGGTCAGCCCTTCGTTTCCAATGCGTCCTCTAATGAGGGCACTTTGGTGTGGACTCTGAAATGCCAAGTTGCTGAAACAGTAAAAAGAAAAATATTCCTTTCTGTGGAAATCATTTGGATTGAAAGTAAAGGAGTCTGAAGCTCAGCCAATGCTCATTTCACCTTCATTAATACCCTTCGCTGACACCCATTCCGTAGATCACAGTCTCACAGTCTCACAGTATCACCAAGGTTGGAAGAGACCTCACAGATCATCAAGTCCAACCCTTCACCACAGAGCTCAAGGCTAGACCATGGCACCAAGTGCCACGTCCAATCCTGCCTTGAACAGCTCCAGGGACGGCGACTCCACCACCTCCCTGGGCAGCCCATTCCAGTAGCCAATGACTCTCTCAGTGAAGAACTTTCTCCTCACCTCAAGCCTAAATTTCCCCTGGCGCAGCTTGAGGCTGTGTCCTCTTGTTCTGGTGCTGGCTGCCTGAGAGAAGAGAGCAACCTCCTCCTGGCTACAACCACCCCTCAGGTAGTTGTAGACAGCAATAAGGTCTGCCCTGAGCCTCCTCTTCTCCAGGCTAAACAATCCCAGCTCCCTCAGCCTCTCCTCGTAGGGCTGTGCTCGAGGCCTCTCCCCAGCCTCGTTGCCCTTCTCTGGACACGTTCAAGCATCTCAATGTCCCTCTTAAACTGGGGGGCCCAGAACTGGACACAGTACTCGAGGTGTGGTCTAACCAGTGCAGAGTACAGGGGCAGAATGACCTCCCTGCTCCTGCTGGCCACACCATTCCTGATGCAGGCCAGGATGCCATTGGCTCTCTTGGCCACCTGGGCACACTGCTGGCTCATGTTCAGGCGGGTATCAATCAGCACCCCCAGATCCCTTTCCGTTTGGCTGCTCTCAGCCATTCCGACCACAGTCTGTAGCTCTGCATGGGGTTGTTGTGGCCAAAGTGCAGCACTGGCACCTGGACTTATTGAATGCCATCACCTTGGATGTTTAACAAAGACAAGGAACATGTCCTGCACCTGGATCACAACAACCCCATGAATGCCACAGGTTTGGGGCAGAGTGTTTAGAGAGCTCGGGGTGCTGATGGACAGCCAGCATGGTGCTCACGTAGTCAAGAGGGAGAAGAGCATCCTGGCTCGGATCAGCAATAGTGTGGCCAGCAGGAGCAATGGAAGTGTTTGTGCCCATATGCTGGGGTTTGAGCAGAATGGAGCAGTCTGAAAAACAAGGAGAAGAGGCAGAGTAATGCTAAGGTCACTCTGATAAGAATCACAGCTGCAGGGAAGCAGCCTTGGGAAGTCTAGCAGAGAAGCTGAGAAAGTTAGCTGCTATCTGTAGCTGAGCTGTGTGAGGGGGCCTTGAAGGGGAGGCAGGCTGTCCAGCCCTGGGAACAACTGAATGTTGCTGTTAGTGAAGCCTATCAAAAGTATGCATGCATGTACCAAATCCACTACGAAAGTACCACTCTTAGCTTCAATCAATGGATTGACCTTCTACATACCACATTGGTGTAAGCTCATGCCTTTCTGCACGGCCTTTGAGGAACCCAGCACCCATATACTGAACACTGGTGTGGCAACATGTCAAATATTGGGCCCAGTTTTGGGCCATTCACTCCAAGAAGGATGTTGAAGTACTGACATACATCCAGAGAAGGGCAACCAAGTTGGTGAAAGGTCTGGAGAACAGGTCTAGTGAGGAGCACCTGAGGGAACTGGGGTTGTTTGGAGAAGAGGAGGTTGAGAGGAGACCTCATAGCTCTCTGCAACTCCCTGAAAGGAGATTGGAGTGAGGTGGGACTCAGCCTCTTCTCACTAGTATCAGGTGATAAAACAAGAAGAAATGTCATGAAATTGTGCCAGGAGAAGTTTGTTGGATATTAAAAAAGAAATCTCTTTATGGAAAGAGTAGTCAGGCATTGGAACGGGCTGCCCAGGGAGATGGTGGAGTCATTGTCCCTGGAGGTGTTGAAGAAATGTGTAGATGTGGCACTCTGGGACATAGTTTAATGGCTATGGTTGTATTAGGGTGATGGTTGGACTCAATAATCTTAGAAGTCTTTTCCTGCCAAAACAATTCTATGTACAAGCAGAAGCTAATTAGGTCACAATAGACAAGAGGACACAGCCTCAAGTTGTGCTGGGGGAAGTATAGGCTGGATGTTAGGAGGAAGTTGTTGCCAGAGAGAGTGATTGGCATTGGAATGGGCTGCCCAGGGAGGTGGTGGAGTCACCGTCCCTGGGGGTGTTCAGGAAAAGCCTGGATGAGGCACTCAGTGCCATGGTCTGGTTGACTGGATAGGGCTGGGTGCTAGGTTGGACTGGATGATCTTGGAGGTCTCTTCCAACCTGATTGATTCTATTCTATTCTATTCTATTCTATTCTATTGATTCTGACTCAAGAAATAAGAGGCTTCTCTAGAAGGAGTATCATTTTAGTAGTCTTCTGTTCTGCTTCTGGGCATTTTAGCGATAGGATCCAACTAGGCAATTAATTTCTATATTCTCAAGACCCATCCCACCAAAACAAAATATCAGTGACAAAGAAAGCCTCAAACAAGGCCCCTTGGACAGAAAACAGGAAACATTTTGGCACTTCTGAAAAACAGACCACTTGTTCAGACGGCGAAAAAGACCAGAGAAGCTGTGAAAGGCTGAACATGCAGTCATAAAACAAGTTGCATTGGAAGGCACCTTAAAGATCATCCACTTCCATACCCTTGCCACGGGCAGGGCCACCTCTGGCTAGACCAGGTTGCTCAAATCCTGCCTTGAACACATCCAGATTTGTGTCATTTACTGACTCTCTCTGAGCAACCCATTCTATTGTCTCACCACTTGCAATATAAAGAATTTCTTCCTAAATATCTAATCTAAATCCTCTCTCTTTCATTTTGAAACCATCACCCCTCATCCTATCACTACACTTTGTGATAAAGAGTTGCTCCTGTAGGTCCCCTTCAGGAAGGCCACTATAAGGTCTCTCCCCTTGTGCATAAGACTCTGTAAGATCATATCTATTCCACATGGGTCCATCACCTTCTGCAATTACATCACAGGCAGCTGAGGCACAGAAGTTGATTTCTATTAAAAAATGGTGACTATACTTGACAGATCAAATCCTCCACTAGCTGAAGTTATATCACTGGCTTCATTAGGTAGTGGGAATTAGGCCTGCCTTGCTCTTCTAGTAGGGGTCTCAGGCAAGCCATGAATAGTGCCAGCCATTTTGGCTAATACTATGGCAAGGAGACACTCCTGATATGCCATTTGGGTTAAACTCATTCTCCTTCTGTTCAGCTTGTTTGACACTGTAATATTAAGCCAGGAACTTATCAAAGTTAGAAGATTAAACATATCTCTGAGGAATGCACAACATCATTACAGTTGAATTATTAGGTTAAAGTGTGGCACTGAGGTTGCAAAATATGAGATGGAGAAAAGACTGGGAAAGATAAATCCTTACTAATTTAGCATAGTGGCTCTAATCCACCTGCTAGTGAAATTAGGATGTAAAGTGCATTGGAGGGGGGCTCTGCACTCCAGATGTTTCAGCACAAGTAGAGAAGAGCAACAAAGCTGTGGAAGAATATGGAGAACAAGTCTGATAAGGAGTGGTTGAGGGAACTGGAGTAGTTTAGTGTGGAGAAGCAGAGGTTGAGAGAAGACTTCATTGCTTCTACAACTCCCTGAAAGGAGGTTGGAGTGAGGTGGGGGTTGGTCTCTTCTCCCTAGGGTCAGGTGCTAGAAGAAAAGGAAATGACCTGAAATTGTGCCAGGGGAGGTTTAGGTTGGATAGTGGGAAGAAAATCTTTGCTGAAAGAGTGGTCAGGCATTGGAACAGCCTGCCAGGAGAGGTGGTGGAGTGATCACACCTGGACATGTTCAAGAAACCTGTGGTCATGGCACTTTGGAACATGGTTTCATGGGCATGGAGTAGTCTTAGGTTGAAAGTCAGACTTGATGATCTTGGCAGTCTTTTCCAGCTGATGGAATTCCATGGTTCTACGATTTCAAGTTACATTGCATCCTGCTACAGAAAGTGACAACTTCTTGCAGTTATTCTTGAGGCTTGCTTTTCACTTGGGATTAGAGAAATGTAGTTTAAATGTAAGCAAGTCACCAGCAATGCCTTTCTAAATTGTGCTATAGAGACATGTGGCCAATACTGTGGTGTCTTCCAGGCAAAGTCATGGTCAGCTATTTTGCATGAAGTGATCATGTCCCTAATGAGCTGGCTATACCAAATGCTTTCAGACTGAAGTATGGATTGAACAGCATCAGAACTGGAGATGCAAGCCTCATCACTTACCCATAGCATCACATTTTATGCACCTCTGGAAACAGGCTTGTGTTTACACAGTTAAAGAATTAAAAGCCCCTTGAACAAAAACAATTCATCACTTGCTGAAGTAATTTAGTGGAGCAGGGTCTCCACTAAATTTGAAATGCTCACCCTCTTCAGTGGCAGGCATTTGAAAAGCAAGCAGACCAATCTGAAAACAATTAAGGTGGCACTGTAAGGTGACATTGCATCAAAGAGTGATTAGATTGCACTGTTTCTGGAGACCAGTCCAGCAGGGCTTGGACAGGCCTGAAAGGTGGGGCCAAGTCAACATCATGCAGTTCAACACCCCCCCACTCTTATGAAATCACTCAGACTAGACTCACCAGCTAGAAATTGATGAATGAGGCTTTATATTTACAGCTTAGCACAACATACAAGCAGATATTTACAATATATATACAGAAATATACAAGTTAAAGGCAATATAAAAACACAGCAGCCCTCCCAGAAACCAGAGTCCCCAGGAGGGGCTCCCAACCACCCTGCCACCTTCTTTCCACCCCTTTACCCTATTATCCCAGAGTTTGCCTCACATGCAAGGTGAGTTTGGAGGATTGGCCAGCAGGGTTAGAAAGAAGAAGGATTAGTTACACAGAAAGCAGGCCAGGGAGAAAAATACAGGTACCAGCTGCAGCAGAGAGCCACTGTAACTGTGTTAGCTCTGCTTTGTGTTCTTGTTTGTATACATCTCAGCATGCCTATGAATGAAGTAGCCATCACCATTGTTTCCTTTTCACAGCCTATAATCTAATTCTTCTGACCAAAATATTCCAGCTGGTCTCAAGCCAGCACAAATGCCAAGCACAAGATCTTAACACCTTGGCAATCTCAAGCACAAATACAGGCTGGGTAAGGAGTAGCTGAAGGGCGGTCACAAGGAGAAGGACTTGGGAGCATCAGCTGGTGAAAATCTCAGTGTGAGTCAGCATGACTGCAGGGAAGGGAACAATGTTTTGGGCTGCAGCAGAAGAAGCATGATCAGCAGAATGAGGGGGGTGATTCTTTACCTCTGCTCTGCTCTCATGATACCTCACCTGGACCACGACATTCAGTTCTGGGGCACCTAGCATGAGATGTTGAAATGCTGGAGCTCATCCAGAGAGTTCCATGAAGATGGTCAGAGAGCTGGAGCACCTTGCCTATGGGGACAGGCTGGCAGAGCTGGGGCTGGTCAGCTTGGAAAAGACTGTAGAAGACTACAGGGAGACCTTATAGCAGCCTTTCAGTACTAGAAGGGGAACTACAGGAGTTCTGGGAAGGATTTTAGTGCTAGGATGAGAGGGTAGGAATTCAGACTGGCTATTATAAATAACTTCTTCACCGTGAGGCTGGTGAGGGTTCCCAGGAAGTTGTGGATGTCCCTTCCCTGGAGGTATTCAAGGTCAGCTTTGAGAGGGCAGAAAATCTTCTAAGGGCTTTAATGAGTGAGGAAAGTGAGAGCACAGAGAGAAAGACAGGAAAGGGGAAAAATTGGATTCTTGCAAGAAACTCATGGGAGATTTCAAGAGTACCTGGAGGGGATGGTTGGAACTAGATGATTAAGGTCCTTTCCAACCCAGACCATTCTACCCATCTCTGAATATGTGGGACACAGGGATACTTCCAAGCTTTTCCCAGCCATCTTTGTGTGCAGTATGTAAATGTTCCTTTAAGACAATGCATTGTACAGATGGGAAATGCAGGCTAACATTTCATTAAAATTCAGGAAGGTATTTTTAAGTCAGGAGAAACGAAGGGTTTCTGCCACGTTTCGCATTGTGCAAGTTGTACAAGAGGACAGTTATGCTTTTAGCATTTAGAGAACAGTTTTTAACCAAGAAACCAAAGCTGTGTTGGAAACTGATCAGCAAAATAATCTAATTAAGACCTTGAGGACATGTTTTAAGTGCTGTTCAAGGAAAATTCCCATGAAATGATGGCTGTGGTCTTTTACTCTCCTGGAAAGGGATGAAGAGTCTGGTGAAATAATCAATAACTACCTCAGAAAACTTTCTGTAGGCCCCTGTAAAAACCATTTCCTATGAAGGCTTAGCTTATGATCTCCTCATCCAGCTCTTCTGGGTCTCTGAAGAATATTTGGGTCTCTCTCAAGAATATGGCATGGCATTCAATAGCTCCAAGTGCAGGGTGCTGCACTTTGGCCACAACAACCCCATGCAGAGATACAGGCTGGGGTCGGAGTGGCTGGAGAGCAGCCAGACAGAGAGGGATCTGGGGGTGCTGATTGATACCCGCCTGAACATGAGCCAGCAGTGTGCCCAGGTGGCCAAGAGAGCCAATGGCATCCTGGCCTGCATCAGGAATGGTGTGGCCAGCAGGAGCAGGGAGGTCATTCTGCCCCTGTACTCTGCACTGGTTAGACCACACCTTGAGTACTGTGTTCAGTTCTGGGCCCCCCAGTTTAGAAGGGACATTGAGATGCTTGAGCGTGTCCAGAGAAGGGCGACGAGGCTGGTGAGAGGCCTCGAGCACAGCCCTACGAGGAGAGGCTGAGGGAGCTGGGATTGTTTAGCCTGGAGAAGAGGAGGCTCAGGGGTGACCTTATTGCTGTCTACAACTACCTGAGGGGTGGTTGTGGCCAGGGGGAGGTTGCTCTCTTCTCTCAGGTGGCCAGCACCAGAACGAGAGGACACAGCCTCAGGCTGCGCCAGGGGAAGTTTAGGCTCGAGGTGAGGAGAAAGTTCTTCACTGAGAGAGTCATTGGACACTGGAATGGGCTGCCCAGGGAGGTGGTGGAGTCGCCGTCCCTGGAGCTGTTCAAGGCAGGATTGGACGTGGCACTTGGTGCCATGGTCTAGCCTTGAGCTCTGTGGTAAAGGGTTGGACTTGATGATCTGTGAGGTCTCTTCCAACCTTGGTGATACTGTGAGACTGTGATAATATCTGGGTCTCCCTCAAGAATATCTGCCTTAGGCTCTAAGTGCAACCAAGGGGGGCAGGAACCTAAATTCTACACCGACTTTTGCCATGGGTTGGTCCTTGTAGTGCTAATCTCTGAAAAACAAGTAGTTCCCTAGACAGGAAGACTAATGAACCTCATTTCCTGACAGTTTATGGCTTGTGGCTAATTGGATTTGGCTGTTGGGAAGATGAAAGAGCCACCTGAAGTTTTCCCTGCAGCTGTAGCTTCTCTACACTGGTAGGTTTCGTGAATTCAACTCTTCCTGCTTCCTCTTCTTTTGTCAGAGGTACTTTTTCCTCTGCTCCATTTCCTTACACATTTTTAGGAATATTGTTCCTACATCCTACCCACAATAAACTTGATTGAAATTGGGCAATAGATCAGAAAACCCTAGTCTGAGGGCAGATGATTCGAGAACAGAAGTCTTGCTTCCATAAGAAACTCAGCTTTGGGAGGGGCAGTCTAGGTCTACAGGGCAAGCTCACTGCCCCATGCTGGAAATGAGGAGCTCAGAAATAAATGCAAGTGAAACTGGGGCAAGGAGCACTGGAATCACAACATAAATCTGCAGCATGCAGCAGGCATTAAGAGACTGGGACAGGGACTTCTGCCTGAAAATGTGACAATCTCTCACCATCAGTAATGAACAGTCATCGAAAACTCTTGGGCCCAGGTGCTGTGTTGTGATGCTTTTCCTTCCCCAGGGAATGCATTTCAGGAAATAGAAATCACCATTACTGCCACAAAACCAGAAAAGTGACAAGAGATCATTGCCTTCAGCTCTTCCCATCCAGAAGACACCAGTGACTGATGTGACTTTTCAGAAGAACTCACAGAAGGCTGCAGAGAGAAAGATCTCCCTTTCCCCTTCTCCTTCTTTAGCTTTCCAAAATACACGTGTCTCCCAGGTGCTGAGCTACCTACTCCTCTACCTTCAGTGAATTATTTACCCTTCCCATAGGATCACACAATTATTTTGGTAGAAGACTTCTAAGATCATCAAGTCCAACCATCAACTTAACATCCACACATTTCTTGAACACCTCTGGGGGTGGAGGCCACCTCACCTCCTTGGGCAGCCTGTCCCAATGCCTGACCACTCATGCACCAAAGAAATGTTTCCTAATACCCAAACTAAACCTCCCCTGGAACAATTTCAGGGCATTTCCTCTTTTTCTATCACCTGACACTAGGGAGAAGAGACTGACCCCCACCTCACTCCAGCCTCCTTTCAAGGAGTTGTAGATAGCAATGAGGTCTGCCCTCAGCCTGCTTTTCTCCAGACTAAACAATCCAAATTCCGTCAGCCATTCCTTATCAGGCTTGTTCTCTAGACCCTTCACTAGCTTAGTTGCCTCTCTCTGGACACATTCCAGCAACCCAATCTCTTAGGTTCCTCTTCCACATGATGAAGTCAGTGTGGCCCTAAGACAAGAACCACCTGGAGCTATCCTGATGGGTAAAAAACCCCTCCACAGCATGTTACTAGCTGTGTTTTATAGGTGGGAAAGTTAAGATGGAAATGTGACTCACTTTAAAGAACAGGAATCATGGTCCAGTGAATTCATCTGAGCCTTACATGATAGCACACATGAGAAAACAAGGGTTATAGAGAAGCAACAGCGACTTCTGTTGGAAGAGCTATCACCTGCTTGAAAGGTTGGTCTAATTTTGACCCAACCTTTGGCAATCTTTATTTACTGTGATCTAATGCACCTCAGTACTGGCTGGCAGAATGCTTCAGGAGTGTGTCTTAAGCTTCAAGGTGTCCTGGTAGGGCATAAATCCTGCCAGGTAGGTTTAACACTTGCTCCTCTTCTGTTGCGCTGTGGTCTGGGAGTGAGTTAGATGAGCAAACAATAAGGGTTTAGCCCCAGCAAAGCCTTGAGGGCTAGGGGGCTTAGCACCGTGTGTCAGGTGTCTTGTACTGCACTCAACACACCTGCATGGTCAAAGAAGGCACAAAGCTTTGAATTCATTGGCCAGAACAATGGTGATAGTGCCTATTGGCCAGTTTCAACTTCAAAATGAAGTATACAAGGTGAGGAGAAATGATTTAGAACCACACCTTTCTACATTAGCCTTTCTGCACCAGCCTTTATCTGCATCACTCATCGTCTGCATCACCCATCCTCTGCATCACCCATCCTCTGCATCACCCATAGTCTGCATCACCCATAGTCTGCATCACCCATCCTCTGCATCACCCATCCTCTGCATCACCCAT
>WAAF01020669.1:98607-119673 GCA_013400475.1 Tricholaema leucomelas
GAGGGTGGTAAGACACTGGCACAGGTTGCCCAGGGAGGTTGTGGATGCTTCCTCCCTGGAGGCGTTTAAGGCCAGGCTGGATGAGGCCTTGAGCAGCCTGCTCTAGTGGGAGGTGTCCCTGCCTATGGCAGGGGGTTGGAGCTGGATGATCCTGGAGGTCCCTTCCAACCTAAACCATTCTATGATTCTATGCTTCTATGAGGGTAGTGAAATTCTGAAACATGTCACCTAGCCATGTGGGGGAGACCCCATTCCTGGATGCATTCAAGATCAAACCTGATGAGCCCCTGAGCAACTTAATCTAGTTAAAGATTCTCACTGCAGATAGGTTGGACAAGACAACCTTGACAGGTCCTTTCCAACCTCATGCAGTCTATGATTCTATAAAAACCACCACCTGAAAACATCTATGAAAAGGAACAAATGATTAAATGCAAGGAAAAAAAATCCTAAACCAGTCTAACTCCTGAAGCATCAATTTAATTCGCCCCACTTGTGAAACATTAAATGCATTCAACACACGATGAAGTTTCACAGTGGTTGTCTAATGTAAACCACAAGGTTGCATTAACAAGTCTGAAGGTGAAAAAAAGCATGAATGAGAGTGGTAAGCTCTTTATGCACGAAAGAAACAAGGCCAACACAGACTTCAGTAAAAAAAAAACCTACTTGGTTTTGTTTTTCAGGAAATCAAGGCAGTAGAACATCTACCTGCACTTTTATTTTGGTGCTGGATTGGCATGGCTGCAAAACTTTACAGCCTTCTATTACATTCTAAAAGTTAGTCAGGGGTTTGCCTTCCTGCATTTCATAGTCATAATTCCAGAGGAAGAGAAAGAATTATCACAGTATCATAGTATCATCAGGGTTGGAAGAGTCCTCACAGATCATCAAGTCCAACCCTTCACCACAGAGCTCAAGGCTAGACCATGGCACCAAGTGCCACGTCCAATCCTGCCTTGAACAGCTCCAGGGACGGCGACTCCACCACCTCCCTGGGCAGCCCATTCCAGTAGCCAATGACTCTCTCAGTGAAGAACTTTCTCCTCACCTCGAGCCTAAACTTCCCCTGGCGCAGCCTGAGGCTGTGTCCTCTCGTTCTGGTGCTGGCCACCTGAGAGAAGAGAGCAACCTCCCCCTGGCCACAACCACCCCTCAGGTAGTTGTAGACAGCAATAAGGTCTCCCCTGAGCCTCCTCTTCTCCAGGCTAAACAATCCCAGCTCCCTCAGCCTCTCCTCGTAGGGCTGTGCTCGAGGCCTCTCACCAGCCTCGTTGCCCTTCTCTGGACACGCTCAAGCATCTCAATGTCCCTTCTAAACTGGGGGGCCCAGAACTGAACACAGTACTCAAGGTGTGGTCTAACCAGTGCAGAGTACAGGGGCAGAATGACCTCCCTGCTCCTGCTGGCCACACCATTCCTGATGCAGGCCAGGATGCCATTGGCTCTCTTGGCCACCTGGGCACACTGCTGGCTCATGTTCAGGCGGGTATCAATCAGCACCCCCAGATCCCTCTCTGTCTGGCTGCTCTCCAGCCACTCCGACCCCAGCCTGTATCTCTGCATGGGGTTGTTGTGGCCAAAGTGCAGCACCCTGCACTTGGAGCCATTGAATGCCATCCCATTGGACTCTGCCCATCTGTCCAGGCGGTCAAGGTCCCGCTGCAGAGCCCTTCTGCCCTCCAACCCAGCCACATCAGCCCCCAGCTTGGTGTCATCTGCAAACTTGCTGATGACTGACTCGATGCCCTCATCCAGATCATCTATGAAGATGTTAAAGAGGATGGGGCCCAGCACTGATCCCTGAGGGACACCACTAATGACAGCTGCCAGCTGGATGTGGCACCATTCACCACCACTCTCTGGGCTCGGCCCTGCAGCCAGTTCCTCACCCAGCACAGAGTGTTGCCATCCAAGCCGATATTTAACAGAGGAAATGAAAACATTATTTTATTAGCACTATAGCCACAAGTGAACATGGGAAACAAAGCAATTGAAGTAGGAAATATGGATATTTTGGTAGAAAATAGAACACACCAAGTAGGATAAAAGTCTCAGCAACTTAATGTGAACCCACTGAGTTACATCCCTTAAATAGGTCCATGTAGAAAAGTGCACAAAGTGGAGGGCAGTTCTGCCATCATGCTCTCGGGACCACCATATTCTTAATTCAGTAACAAATTAAAGGTGACAGCAAACATAAAACTATCCCTGGCCCTTTTTTTTGAGGAGAGATGGTCTCAGGTGAGTTTATTCCTGTTGAAGAACTTATAGTTGCCTTCCTTAAGGAAGGTTTGGTAGACAGGTCTAGAGGACCAGCTTAGAGCTGCCCAGAGAGGTGGTGGAATCTCCATCTCTGGAACCATTCAAAACCCACCCAGATCTGTTCCTGCGTGACCTTGGCAGGGAGACTGGACTCAGTGTTTTCTGGACTCAATGTTTTCTAGAGGCCCCCTCCAACCCCTACCATTCTATGATTCTGTGATTTCGTGACCCATGCTGCCCACTCTCGAGGGCAATTTTCCCTCCACTGCACTCAGCCAAGAACCCCATTCGTGACACTGAGATCTCCCATTTGTGCATTCAGTCCTGGACTTGCAGTACTCTATTTCCTAAGCTGGATAGAAACCTGATTCTAAGCCTAAATAATGATTCAATACCAAATACTTAGTTTTCTATCTACATTATCTTCTTGCTGTCATGACTTACACACTTCCATTATTATAAAGAGCAAGCAAATCTTTTTTAGACTTCATTCTGCTTAAGCCAAGTCTTTCCTCCTCCTTGTAAGACAGCATTTCATTCTTTCAGTGAATAACTGTTCTATTTCTCTTTTGTGTCTGCTGGATGCTGTTAATCTTCTCTAATAAAAGAAACATGTGGACGTGGTACTTCTGGACATGGTTTAATGGCTGTGTTCATAGAATCATAGAATGGTTTAGGCTGGAAGGGACCTCAAGGATCATCCAGCTCCAACCCCCTGCCATAGGCAGGGACACCTCCCACTAGAGCAGGCTGCTCAAGGCCTCATCCAGCCTGGCCTTAAACGCCTCCAGGGAGGAAGCATCCACAACCTCCCTGGGCAACCTGTGCCAGTGTCTTACCACCCTCACTGTAAAGAACTTCCTCCTAACATCCAGTCTAAATCTCCCCTCTTCCAGCTTAAACCCATTCCCCCTCGTCCTGACATTACCAGACCTTGTCAATAGTCCCTCCCCAGCCTTCCTGTAGGCTCCCTTCAGATACTGGAAAGCCACTCTAAGGTCTCCTCGAAGCCTTCTCTTCTCCAGGCTGCAGAGCCCCAACTCTCTCAGCCTGTCCTCATAGCAGAGCTGCTGCAGCCCTCTGATCATCTTCGTGGCTCTCCTCTGGACCCGCTCCAGCAGTTCCATGTCCTTCTTGTGTTGGGGGCTCCAGAACTGCACACAGTACTCCAGGTGGGGTCTGAGGAGAGCAGAGTAAAGGGGGAGAATCCCCTCCCTTGCCCTGCTGCCCACACTGCTCTTGCTGCAGCCCAGCACAGGGTTGCTGTCTGGGCTGCATGTGCACACTGCAGGCTCATGTTGAGCTTTTCGTCAACCCAGACCCCCAGGTCCTTCTCCTCAGGGCTGCTCTCAGCCATTCCCCACCCAGCCTGTATCTGTGCCTGGGATTGCACCGACCCAGGTGCAGGACCTTACACTTGGCCTTGTTAAACGTCATGAGGTTGGCCTGGGCCCACCTCTCCAGCCTGTCCAGGTCCCTCTGGATGGCATCCCTGCCCTCCAGCAAGTCAGCTGTGCCACACAGCTTGGTGTCATCTGCAAACTTGCTGAGGGTGCACTCAATTCCTCTGTCCATATCACTGACAAAGATGTTACAGAGCACTGGTCCCAGCACTGACCCCTGAGGAACACCACTTGTCACCAGTCCCCAGGTGGACATTGTGCCGCTGATCACCACTCTAAGTTGTTCTTAGGTTGATGGTTGGAGTCACTTGATCTCGGAGATCTTTTCCAACTAAAACAATTCTATGATTCTGATGCTATAACCTAAGGGAATGCTCTGTAACCTGTGCCTTAAACAATGGCTCTGAGACATTTCCTGCAACCACACTCACAAATAATTACCCTCTCAAAAGATCTCTGCATTGCACATGCCTTCCTCATGGTTGGAAACTCTAGTTCTCATCTTCATGTCTGGATTAATTATGACACGTGGATCCGTTTCTTATTTTCACTGCCAGGGTACTTCTGCCTAGTGTAGGGTGATAGAACAAGAGGAAAGGACCTGAAATCATACCAGAGGAGGTTTAGATTGCACAATTAACAGAAAAAATATTTATGGAAAGGGTGATCAGGTATTGGAATGGGCTGCCCAGGGAGGTGGGGGAGTCACCATCCCTGGAGGTGTTCAAGAGGAGGCTGGATGAGGCACTTAGTGCCACGGTCTAGTTGACTGGATAGGGCTGGGTGCTAGGTTGGACTGGATGATCTTGGAGGTCTCTTCCAACCTGGTTGACTCTATGATTCTATGGTGGAGTCATCATTGCTGGAGGTATTCTAGAAACGTGTGGACATGGCACATTGAGCCATGATTTAATGGCCATGGTGGTGTTGATGGTTAGACTTAAGGAGGTCTTAGAGGTCTTTTCAGCCAAAACGATTCTATGATAAAAGTATAGTAAGGATTGAGAGGGACCTTTGAAGACTTCTTGTCCAAAATTATGGTGACAGCAGGTATATAAATACCAAAACCTCTCATAATATCACTTACTACATTGTATCTCCAATCAAGATACTCTGATAAAGTGAAAAACAGGGAAAATTAATCTCTAGTCTTCAGACCTATGATGTGAAATAGTCAATTCCTATCTGTTACTAGACAGACTGCTATTGGGCAGCTTTGAATAACAAATTGGTCTCCAATTAGCATTTTCTCTTTCTTTTAATTTTATTTCTTACATCAGGAACCAATGAATGGCAGCTAAGCAATGAAAGAAATAAAAGCACTTGAAAGTGAAAATCTTCCAGTCAATAATAATACTGTTCTTATTGAGGGAAAACGTAAGTGCTTTAGAAGAGCTTTATGCCTTGGGACAACAGCCTATTAATAAGTAGTTTTGCAGACAGAAATCAAAACTAAAAGATTCACTGCAACAGATATAATTAGAGAACAAGTCTAGAAATACTTTTTCTTCTATGCAGATGTGATTCTTCTCACATCAGAGGACTTTCGGTGCAGCAAATATGAATCAGAGTTACAAGATACGCAAAAGAGAGAAGAATGAAAGATTTCTTTTTAATGTAGATCAGACTAATCCCTCCTGTAACTAATTCCTTTCTTCCTAAAAGCTGCAGTGGGAATAATTCAAGGTGTAATTATTAAATTAGAAATTGATGAATGCCCCACAGGAGCTGGGAAAGAGAAGAAAGAGTGGATTAGAAATCAAAGGATCCTCAATTGTGGAATTGCAGAATAGTATGAGTTGGAAGGGACCTCTGGAGAACATCAAGCCCAACCCCCCTGCCAAAGCAGGTTTACCTAGAGAAAGTCACTCAGTAACATGTCCAGGTGGGTTCTGAATGTCCCCAAAGATGGAGACTCCACCACTTGTCTGGGCAGCCCATTCCAGTGTTTAAGTTTGTGCTCATTACCTCTCTTCCTGTTGCTGGGCACCACTAAAAGAGATGCTTCAACTTCTAGAAGTTACTCATAAACAGCATGTGTACAATGTACATCTGTGCTGTGTAGGTATGAAAATGTCCAGAATTCACACACAGTCTTGTAACCTCCTGTCCTGGTAGGGCACAAATCCTTCCAGACCAGTTTAGTCCTTGCCTCCTCCTCCTGTTGCGCATCCAGGAAGTTGAGTCAGAGGAGCAAAGCCTTGAGGGCTAGAGGCTTAGCAATGTGTCAGGTGTATTGTGCTGCCCTTCAACACGCCTGCGTGGTCAAAGGAGGCACAAAGTTTTGAATTGATTGGCAAGAACAATGGTGTCAGTGCCTATTGTCCAGTTTGATTTTCAAAGTGAAGTATTTAAAGGGAGGTGGTTTAGAAACTGTGCCTTTTTGCACTGAGCCTCTCTGCATTCAGCCTTTCTGTGCTGGGCCTCTCTGCCATTCCTCGTTGGCGGCTTGTTAACTGGGAATCAAGGCAGCCAGGCGTATGCAGCTCATGCCCACTGGCTTAGCAGCACCTCAGTTGTTCTTCCTCTGCCTGGAATATTGTACTAGTCTGAAGCTGGCTAGAATGTTTTGATGAGAAGGACTAGATCATAGGCTGTGAAATGAAAACAATGGTGAGGTCTACTTCCCTCATAGTCTGGCTGAGATGTATTGGAATAAAAAGCAAAACAGAGATAAGGTCATTTTGCTCTGGGCTTTGCTCTTGGCTCTTTACCTGCTGGAGAGCTCAGGGCTGCTGGCTGAACTCCATCTTACTCTCTAATCTCACCCTCCATTTGCTTTGGCTAATTCACCTTGCTTCTTAACCCCCTGGCTGAACATTCTCCCTTGGGACTGGGGTAAGGTTGAGAGGGGTAGGGGGAGAAAGTGAGGGGGTGGTTGAAAGCCCCTCCTGCGGACTCAGGTTTCTGGGAGGGGAGTTGTGTTTTTGTATTACCTTTTTACCTTGTATGTTTGTGTCTATATCTGTATATACTGTAACTATCTGCTTGTACATTGTGCCAGCTGTAAATATAAGCTTCATTCAAATCTCCAGAGCCAGCTGAGTCTAGTCTGGGTGATTTCTAAAGTGAGTCTGGGTGATTTCTAAAGTGCGTGTGGGGAGGTGGGAGACACTCAAACCACCACAAATAATTTGCATTTTATCCCTGGATCATTATCACGACTTTAAAAGCATCTTCGATACAGGAGACTTACTCAGGGAGCAAAAGGCATCAGGAGTACATCTGCTGGAGTGAATGCCAAGACTCCATCAGCATAGCCAGAATTTTCCCTGTGTTCGTGTTACTGTTTTCCAAGTTCTGATTGTTTTTAGCTGTTTAATTCTGTGCAACAACTTCCAAAAATCCAAAGAATCTCAGTGAATTTTCCTGAATATTAATATTCATTCAGAAATTAATATTTGTAATTCATAACCGATTATTAATTTCCAATACATCTCCCACAAAATGATGTGTGAGATTTGACAGGACCTGGCTCAGCCATCTCTGTGATTCTATCATTTAGAAAGTGGAGCATGAAAGTTTGGTCCTAAAATAACCCAGAAGAGTAATCAGAATCATCCTTCAAAATACATTTTACCCATCGTGCTGGGAACATGCATGAATTATTAGTCCAAAGTTTCTCAAAGATAAAGCATAATTTCTTCTCCATGTGATGGCATTGTCCCTATAGAATCATAGAATCATAGAATGGTTTAGGTTGGAAGGGACCTCAAGGATCATCCAGCTCCAACCCCCTGCCATAGGTAGGGACACCTCCCACTAGAGCAGGTTGCTCAAGGCCTCATCCAGCCTGGCCTTAAACGCCTCCAGGGAGGAAGCATCCACAACCTCCCTGGGCAACCTGTGCCAGTGTCTTACCACCCTCACTGTAAAGAACTTCCTCCTAACATCCAGTCTAAATCTCCCCTTCTCCAGCTTAAACCCATTCCCCCTCGTCCTGACATTACCAGACCTTGTCAGTAGTCCCTCCCCAGCCTTCCTGTAGGCTCCCTTCAGATACTGCAAAGCCACTCTAAGGTCTCCTCGAAGCCTTCTCTTTTCCAGGCTGCACAGCCCCAACTCTCTCAGCCTGTCCTCAGAGCAGAGTTGCTGCAGCCCTCTGAGCATCTTCGTGGCTCTCCTCTGGACCCGCTCCAGCAGTTCTGTATCCTTCTTCTGTTGGGGGCTCCAGAACTCCAGGTGGGGTCTGACGAGAGCATTGTCCATAACGAAAACCAAAACACCACAAAAAGACAGTGAACAGGAACTTCAAAACTAATCTAATTTATAAGGCCATCTGGTGGCAGGACACCAGTATCTGAAGAAGGCTACGGGGAAGCTGGGCAAGGACTGCCACTGTCGAGATAAAACAGGGAGAAGTGGTTTGAAACCAGAGCAGGTAGATGTAGATTGAAAATGAGGAAGTTCTTCACTATGAAGGTGGTGAGACACTGGAAGAGGTTGCCCAGCGAAGTTGTGGGTGCCTCATCCCCAGAAGCATTAAAGACTGGGCTGGATGAGGCTTTGAACAACCAGATCTAGTGGGAGGTGTCCCTGTCCATGGCAGAGGGAGTTGGCATTGAATGATCTTTAAGGTTCCTTCCAGTCTGTGTCAGGAGAGTTAGAACTAGATGATTCTAGGATTTGGAGCACAAGTTTTAAGAACAGCTGAGGGAACTGGGATTGTTTAGCCTGGAGAAGAGGAGGCTGAGGGGAAACTTCATTGCTCTTTATAATTTCTGGTAGCACATTGAAATGAGATGGGAATTGGACTCCTCTCCATAGTATAAGGTGATAGGATGAGAAGACATGGCCTGAAATAGTGCCAGAGGAGGTTTAGGTTGGATATTAGGAAAAATTTCTTTGGTGCATGAGTGGTCAGGCATTGGGGCAGGCTGCCCAGAGGGGTAGTGCAGTGACTGTCCCTGGAGGTGTTCAAGAACTGCGTGGCCATGGCACTTTGGGACGTGTTTTAATGTCCATGGTGGTGTTAGGCTTAAGGATGAACTTTATCATCTTGGAGGACTCTTCCAAACAAAACAATTCTATGATTCTACCATGCTAAGGTCCCTTCCAACTCAAGCTGTTCTGTGATTCTATGTTATACTATCACAATGACCCAGCTATTTAAAGCTGTTTTCTGTTACAAAATTCAAAGCTATTTTCTGTTACAAAATTACAGTAACTATTCAGACAAAAGAGTTCTGCTTTAGAAAAAGAGCTCCCTAAAAGCTGCCATTTTGCCCTCACCTTGGTAATGTTTTCTTTTGGGCTGCAGCTCTGAAAATTAGCAAGTAACCTGCCTTTAGCCTTTCGGGCTAATGTAATTAAAAGTGATACTAGATTATATTATGCCTCTTTCAAATGCTGCTGTAAGAACCAGCCTGGGGAACCACTCCCCAGCTGCTTCAGAACAATGCATAATTCTGTTTCACTTCCCAAGCAGAGAACAATGCTGGTTTATAAGAACTGTTTGGAAGGTTGCCATGCCAAAACCTGACACATCTTTTCTTTGTTATTTTAATTTTGTACTTCAGAAACTCAAAGGGCCAATACCCAATGGGCTGGGGAGAATTATTTCATGTGTTTCTGACACCTCTGAGAAAAAACAAGCTCCCCTCTCGTGCTTCTCAACTTGTCACTCACTGAACATGGGAAAACACAGGAGAGACAGACACACACTAGTAACTGTGCAAAGCCTTTGGATAGAAGCATCTCACTGAATCATAGAGTGCATAGGTTTGGAAGGGACCATTGAAGATCAGCTTGTCCAACTGCCTTGCAGTGAGCAGGGACATACTTAACTAGATCAGGGCACTCAGAGCCTCATCAAGCTTGTTCTTGAATGTTTTCAGGTCCTCAGCCGCGTCGCTGCACAACCTGCTTCAGTGTTTCATTACTATTATTGTGAAGACTTCTTCCTGTTGTCCAACCTAAATCTACTCTCCTCTAGTTTCAAATAGTTGTCTTTCATCCTCTCACTAGAGACCATTATGAACAGACCTTCCCCAGCCTTTCTGTAGAACTCTTTCAGATATTGAATTTATGATATAAGTTCTCACTAGAGCTTTCTCTTCTCCAGGCTGAACAGCCTCAACTCTCTCAGCCTGTCCTTGAAGGAGAGGTGCTCCAGCCTTCTGATCATCTTTGTGGCCTCCCTCTGGACCTGCTGTGGCAGGTCCAGGTAATTCTTGCCTTGAGGACCCCACGCTGGACACATCTGTGATACATAGCAATATAAGGGTTGCTGGGAAGGTGTTCAGAACAGAGAAACCATGGTACATGCAGCTGAAACACCAGGTGCGGGCCTGCAAGGGTATATGCTGTCTCAGAAAAGTCACATACTGTACTAATAACCCCATGCACCAGGATGGTTTAGGGCTTGACCTGCTGGAAAGCAGCTCCATGGAGAAGGAACTTGGAGTCCATAAGTCATCCATGGGACAGTAATGTACCTTTGTGGCCCAGAAGGCAAATGTCATCCTGGAGCATATTAAGAAAAATGTGGCCAGCAGGCTGAGGGAAGTTCTCTTGTCCCCTCTGCTCTAGTGAGAGCTCATCTGGACTGCTGTGTCTAGTTGTGGGCTCCCCAGTTCAAGAGAGACAGAGGACTGCTGGAGAGAGTTCAGTGGAGGCTACAAAGATGATGAAGGGTCTGATGAGGAAAAGTTGAGAGACCTGAGGCTATTCAGCCTGGAGAAGAGAAGGCTGAGGGGGGAATCTGATCAATGATTACAAATAACTTTAGAGGGCATGTCAAGAAGGGGCCAGCCTCTTTGCAGTGCTGCTCTGTGGTAGGACAGGGGGCAATGGACACAAACTGGAACCCAGGAAGTTCCACCTCAACATGAGGAAAAACTTCTTTGCTGCGAGGTTGCCAGAGCATCCTCATGGGCTGCCTGGGGAGGCTGTGGAGTCTCCTTCTCTGGAGATTTTCCAAACCTGTTTGGATATGTCCTAGGTGATCCTGTTTTGGCAAGGATGGCAGACTTGATGACATTCAGCATTGATTTCCAACCCCTACCATTCTATGATTTTATTGAGTTAAACTTTTACAATCACACATTTCAGTAGTTCAGCTTATATGTAGAGTTTATCTGTAGAGGTAAATCAAAATGAGCATCAAATTCATGACCTACAGGTATAGGTCACTTATTATAGTAAGGCAGTGCCTGAAATGTTTATTTGCACATCAAAGGTTAGGGAAAAGAAAAGCAGTTGCTAGCTGGAACAAGTGATAAACTACCTTATGATCTTAATTTCATGATAATACACTCCATGCATCACCATAATTGATGGCAGTTTGCTTTCCTTCTCTCCAGCAGCACGGCAAGTATTTCAAGCCTGATGGGAGAAGATACCCCATTTCTTTAGAGAAGAAGGGGTTCTCAGGGAACATCTCACCAATGTCAAGACTGATTTTTGACTGCCAGACAGAGAAGCACTGCCACACAGGTTGTGTAGCAGCACACTTGACCCACAGGCTAAGAATGTTTTATTTAACCACGGGCAAACCAAAATGAGTTGACTGGGCACCTACGTGAGATGGGGAATGCGCTAGAGCACAACTTCTTGCCTGGATTAGGAAACTATGGGTACTCAGATACTCCCTGGATTTGGTCTACTAGTAGAAGAACAACACTAGCAACGTAAATTCATGGCTAAATTCAACTAGCTTTTGGTAAAGTTGTCTCCTAGATGATTCAAGAAGGTCCAAGAAGGAGAAGGACTTCCTAGGGAGGTTACAGAAAAGGGCTACAAAGATGATTAGGGGGCTCAAGCACCTCACTTATGAGGAAAGACCGAGGGAATCTGATCTTTTTAGTCTGTAAAAGAGAAGCTTGAGGAGGGATCTCATCAATGCTGATCAATATTTAAAGGGTGTCAGCAGGATTGGACCAGTCTTTTTTTCAGTGGTACCCAGTGACAGGACAACGGATAATGGGCACAAACTTGAACATAAGAAGTTCCATCTAAGCATGAGGAGGAACTTCTTTAATTGAAGGGTGCTGGTGCAATGGAACAGACTTCCCAGAGAGGTGGAGACATTCAGAACCTGGCTAGATGTGTTACTGTGTAAACTTTCCTGGGTGATCCTGCATTCACAGGGGGTTTGGACTTGGTGTTCTCCAGAGGTCCCTTCTAGCCCCTACCATTCTGTGCTTCTATGAAAACATTTCTGCTTTTGGTGGAATGGAAGACCTGAAGTTTAGAAGAAATATTTTCTTTTTGAAGTGATCTAATTATTTCTGACATTTGAATAGCAGAAAGGCTTGGGTTTGGAGTTTTGAAAGGGTTTGTGTTTAGAGCTAGTATTACAATAACATCAATGATGAGACAACAAAGTTCAAGGCAAGGTTGGACGTGGCACTTGGTGCCATGGTCTAGCCTTGAGCTCTGTGGTAAAGGGTTGGACTGGATGATCTGTGCGGTCTCTTCCAACCTTGGTGATACTGTGAGACTGTGAGACTGTAAAATACTTCAGATTTAGAGAGACAGGAAAAAAATAGGTTCCTTGTTACTTAATTTTTTTTTCTCTTAGATAATAATTTATCTCTGTGAGAAACCAAGTCTATAGAGGAATGAGACTCAGGTACTTCTATGCATTTCAGCTGAAGAAAGGAAAAACCAACCACAACCAAAAACAGGGTAATGAAGCTGTTGAGGGGATCAGAGTTCATGTCTTGTGAGGAGAGGTTGAGGGAGTTGGAATTGATTAGCCTGGAGAAGAGGAGGTTGTAGTGAGGCCAGAGTTGGCCTCTTCTCACAAGTAACTATCACAGTATCACCAAGGTTGGAAGAGACCTCACAGATCATCAAGTCCAAGCCGTTACCACAGAGCTCAAGGCTAGACCATGGCACCAAGTGCCACGTCCAATCCTGCCTTGAACAGCTCCAGGGACGGCGACTCCACCACCTCCCTGGGCAGCCCATTCCAGTGGCCAATGACTCTCTCACTGAAGAACTTTCTCCTCACCTCAAGCCTAAATTTCCCCTGGTGCAGCCTGAGGCTGTATCCTCTTGTTCTGGTGCTGGCTGCCTAAGAGAGCAACTACTGACAGGACAAGAGGTAAAGGCCTCAAGATGCAGCAGGAGAGGTTAACATTGGATATTAGGAAAAAACTCTTTCCTACAAAAGTGGTCAGGCATTGGAAATGGCTGCCCAGGGAGGTGGTGGAGTCACCATTGCAGAGGCGTTTAAAAAAGTAGATGTGGTGTGTTGAGACATAATCTAGTAGTCAGGGTGGTGCTGGGTTGGACTTGACATAATCTGGTAGTCAGGGTGGTGCTGGGTTGGACTTGACATAATCTGGTAGTCAGGGTGGTGCTGGGTTGGGCTTGACATAATCTGGTAGTCAGGGTGGTGCTGGGTTGGGCTTGACATAATCTGGTAGTCAGGGTGGTCCTGGGTTGGATTTGACATAATCTGGTAGTCAGGGTGGTGCTGGGTTGGGCTTGATCTTCGAGGACTTTTCCAACCTTAATGATTCCATTATATAAAAGTGAAAAAAGAACCCAAAGTCGATGAGCATCATTGTTACCAGTGAAAACTCCCTTACCTTTAGCAAAGAAAAGCTACAAAATACTGTGATCTCCACTAATCTTTACTCTGTCAAAATACTTACCAAAGCCATTTTGCTAATGAAGGAGGGTAAAAAAACTGCAGCACTGTACAAAAATGTTACAAAACCTGCACTTGTACTAGGGTCATCCAGAAAAAAATCTGGAATGGTTACACTAACCTTTACCTAACAGCATTGCAGCCAATATTTGTACAAATGTAGACATGAATCAGGTTAAAATTACCCTTCAGTTGACTTTTAAATTCTGGAATCAATATTTAAGCTAGTAATTAATTCAATTAAATTACTTAATTAAACTAAATGGATCGAGCTTAAACTTCAGAATAGCCAAAAGAAGAGGTGGAGTTTGTCTACTCTTCAGATTTTTTGTAGTTTTAAATTCCTACAGAGCTTGTCATGCCTGAATCTCTCCATTCTCATAGAATGATAGAATCAACCAGGTTGGAAGAGACCTCCAAGATCATCCAGTCCAACCTAGCACCCAGCCCTATCCACTCAACCAGACCATGGCACTAAGTGCCTCAGCCAGGCTTTTCTTGAACACCCCCAGGCACAGTGACTCCACCACCTCCCTGGGCAGCCCATTCCAATGGCAAATCTTAACATTCTTTTGGTAGGAAGAGACCTCTGAGACCACCAAGTACAACTATCAACCTAACGCCACCATGGCCATTAAACCATGTCCCAAAGCGCCATGTCCACATGTTTCTTGAGCACCTCTACAGACGGTGACTCCACCACCTACCTCCTTGGGCAGCTTGCTCTAATGCCTGACCACTCTTGCAGCAAAGAAATTTCTCCTACTATCCAACCTGGCAGAATTTCAGGCCATTTCATCACCTTCTATCACCTGATACTAGGGGGAAGAAACCGATCCCCACCTCACCACTTCCCTTCAGGCGGTTGTAAAGAGTCTGCCTATGTTGTAACTAGGATAAACCTAATACTGCCAGAAGAGATTCAAAGACAAGGTGTTTGATTCCCCTTACCCCAGTGATTTCTTCCATGACTCTCAGTAAATTATTTTCATGGTTAAAAAGAGAAAAAGGGGAATGTTACACCAACACCAATAATCCAAACCCTCAAAGAGTGCTGCAAACATTTAAGTAACATCTAACCATGCTCGGTGATCCTTAGGTGAAAGAGTCTAAGCAAGCTGTGACCGTTGCACCTTGGAGTGATGTGCAACCATGAAAATAGAACTCCCCACGCAGCACACCTCATAAATTAGTCTGAGAAGAATAGAGACATGTGGCTCAGATACCAGGAAATTTCTGGGGCTGGGCTATAAAAGCCTTTGTTTGTGCATGGATGCATTCAACCACGAGCTGTACGCTGCTGTTACTTCTACTATTCCCACCTACTTTCCTTTTTCTTGAGCAGGTTCCAGCAATCAGATGGATTAATGACATGTTGCTTCGTAACAACAAGTCAAGTGTTCCTCCTTATGAAAAGATAACATAAACCACTTCACTAATAAGATTCATTAAAAAAGGCAAGCAGCCTGATTCAAACCCAGCTCCAGCCTAGTGCACCTGCTCCACAGCCTGCCTACCAGCTCCAGCTGTGGGCGGTGAGAAGGGGTAAAGAGCTGGATGCAATCCAGCTGTGCTCGCCTGCAGACAATGTCTTATCCTTTGGAGAATAGGCTGGAAGCGGAACAGATCTGTACAAAAGGCTTGATGCAATTTCCATGTTAACTTTTGTTTCTTAAATCACAAAAGAAGGTCCTGCTGTCACACAAAGGCCAAAGTAACTAATGCATTTTTCAGGCCTTACCATGACTGGAGGTTGGTCTCTTCTCCCCAGTATCAGATGACAGAATGAGAGGAAATGGCCTGAAGTTGTGCAAGGGAAGGTTTAGTTTGGATATTAGGAACAATTCCTTTATGGAAAGAGTGGTCAGGCATTGGAACAGGCTGCCCAGGGAGGTGGTGGTGTCACCATCCCTGGAGGTGCTCAAGAAACATGTGGACATGGCACTTTAGGGCATGGTTTAACAGCCATGGTGGTGTTAGGTTGATGATTGTACTTGATGATCTTAGAGGTCTTTTCCAACCAAAACAATTCTGTGATTCTATGATATTAAATAACTTTATTTTAGATGATGTTTTTTCCAAAGACTTGCAAGTAATAATACTTTACAGCCACGACTTCAACAGCAACAAGAAAATGTCCTGTTTAAGCATGTGCTTGCTTCTTTTGTATTCCCATTGTTGTCACAGGGACTTCAGAGCATTCACCCTCCAAGGTGCACCTTGAAATTCACCAGAAGTAGTAGCAGTGTCGCTAACGAACGTTGGAGCAGTTTCCGTACTGCTCCATTTCCTCTTCTCAAATGTAGTTACAAGAAGTATCTATTTTTTGCTTCCGTCTTCTCACTGCAGCTGCCTTGCCAGTCACACATAAATACGTAGCAAAAGTGCCTCCCTCCTGTCCCCTGAGCGGTACCATATGCTGACAGAACCATGCTAACTTCACAAGCCAGATTTCTTTGGCTATTTGCCTTCCACTTTACTACTGATTTGTTAACAGATACCCCTCAACACTGCTACTTTCAATCTGCTGCGCCTCTCCCAAGGTGGCTAGTAAATGTAGAATTCAGCTCTCAACTCAGAGGGCAGCATCAGGTCAACTGTTTGCAACAACTGCATGGTTCCTAGCTTAATTAGCAGGCAAAAATCTCACAGATTGCTGCAAAAAAAAACCCTCCTCCTTTCCAAATTACATTTGTCCTTCTTTTCATTTGCCCATGCTTGCTTTTCTCTGTAAACAGCCTGCAATCATCCTCTTCAATTCAAACCCTGCTGCTCTTTTAGGAGCTTTCAGGCTCAAGTACCCAAAGCAAGGAAGATTTGACGTTTCAAAGGTCTTGACATTGTTCAGGAGGTTTTACCCAGTGCTGGACAAGTGGAAGCAAGCTCCATAATGGGGCCATTGTACCCAACTGGTTCAATGTTAAGTCTGCTTCACATTCCTGCAGCCCCTTTGCCTGCCAGAATGGCTTTTGAAAGGTCATGTCTTTAGGACTGGTATTATTTAGGCTGAGGCTTGCTGTGACTTGAGAGAGCAAATAAATCTTCATCGATAGCACACAAACGTGTGGACTGAAGGAAAAATAACCATTCAAAAGAAGCTGCCTCCCAGGTTCACACTGTGTGCAAAATGCTTGTGAGGTGGATACTTTTCTCAGTCATGCATCTTAAGTTGATTTGGTAACACACTTTGTGGGCTGGTCATGTAGACTGCAGCTAGAGCTTGCTTCATCCTCTCTTCTCCGGTTCTTCTCTGCACATTCTCTTTCACAACAGTTTGCCTTCACTTCCTATCTGACTGCTTTCTTTGTCTCCTCATCCAGCCTTTAACCCTGCCCCCCGTGGCTGGAACAGCTTCTCCAGTCATACAGCCAAATTCCTTTCCTCCTCACAATATCAAAGAATCACAGAACAGCTTCAGCTGTAAGGGACCTTAAAGACCAGCTAGCTTCACCTCCCTTGCCACTGAGAGGAATACCTCCCACTGGACCAGGTTGCTCAAAGCTTCATCCAGCCTGATCTTAAACATTTCCAGGTATGGGACATCCACAACTTCTCTGGGAAACCCATTCCAGTGTCTCACCGCCCTCAGAGTAAAGAATTTCTTCCTAATAACCAATGTAAACCTACCCTGCTCTAGCTAAAAAACATTACTCCTTGTCCTGTCAGCACATGCCCTTATAAAGTGGTCCTCTCCAGCTTTCCTGTTAGAAAGTCTTCAGATTTATTCTATAGCATGAAGTTAGTGTTCAGGATGAAGAGGAGAAGGCTCTAGGAAAACCTTATAGTACAGCAACAGCTGGTAATAATGAAAGGACATTTAACAGTTGTGGAGTGATGAGTAACTTTTGAAGGGGTCTAAGAGAAAGCTGGCAGGGGAGTTTTTAGAAGGGCTTATTGAACTAGCATGAGGGAGGATGGATTGCAGATGGAAGAAAGTAGGTTTATACTGAGTATTGGGATTAAATTCTTTGCAGTGAAGGTGGTGAGACACTGGAACAGGTTGTCCCAAAGGTTGTGGATTCCCCCTCCCTGGAGATGTTCAAGGACAGGCTAGGTGAGGCTTTGAGCAACCTGTTCTAGTAGGTGGTGTCCCTGGCCATGGTGGAGGCAGTTGGAAATAAATGATCTTTAAGGTCCTTTACAAACCCAGAATGTTCTACGAATCTAGAATTATTCAGCTTGGTTTCTGTTGCTATCAATAGATCACAGAGATCCAGTATTCCTCTGCAAAGCATGATGTCAGCTTGCCTTTGTCTCCTGCTTCTAGAGGAAGCTAGATGCCATCCTTGCTGGATGCCCCCAGTGACAGCAAAGTTGACACTGGCACAATTTACATCAACATGGACAAGCTGTTTAGGAGCCAACAGAAAGCTGATTCCTTCCTACATGCTTCTTGATCTTCAGTTTAATCCCTGCAGTCTAAATGCCACAAGAGTGGATACTCTTCTATGGTTTTAAACCCAGCAAATTCCCTTGCAGAAAAGTCTCAGTCTTATTTTAGTTGTCTTTTTCTTTTCTTTTGCAACCCAATAAATTGTGACAATGGTGTTCTGCGTGCACCCTGCTTCATCACTCATCCCTAACAATCTTGTTCTAAAGAAGAGTAAACATCACACATTTTGCTTTATGAAGTTAGTAATAAATAACGTAGAACCAGAGGATTATCACCCCTGGTGCAAAATAAACAATTTCAAACTCTCTTTTATCCACTTTTAATTATTCTTTCAGATATTTAAATCTTACTCATCTCTTCAAGCAGTTGCCTCATCTATGTTAAACTTACTGGCAAGTAACTAGCATGAACTAATGAAGCAGTATTTATGTATTTCACTAATTTTAACCACAGGAGAGAGAGAGAATCATAGAATCAACCAGGTTGGAGGAGACCTCCAAGATCATCCAGTCCAACCTAGCACCCAGCCCTAGCCAGTCAACTAGACCATGGCACTAAGTGCCTCATCCAGGCTTTTCTTCAACTCCTCCAGGGACGGTGACTCCACCACCTCCCTGGGCAGCCCATTCCAATGCCAATCACTCTCTCTGGCAACAACTTCCTCCTAACATCCAGCCTATACTTCCCCCAGTACAACTTGAGGCTGTGTCCCATTGTTCTGTTGCTGGTTGCCTGGCAGAAGAGGCCAACCCCCACCTGGCTGCAACCTCACTTCAGGTAGTTGCAGACAGCAACGAGAGCAGCTAACTAAATGACAATCAGATCTGTTAAAGACTTTAAGGACAATGAAGAGGCACAATGCTTACAAATCAATGACTAAGTGGAACCCTGCTCTTTCTCACCCACTGAAATGGAATAGTGGGAAAATAAAAAGTGGGAATTAGACCTCTAATCCTGGAAGAGTGTGATGGTTTGGGTGTTCCCTTCCCCACCCCACCCAGCTGGAAATCAAGGAATGAAGACAAACCCTATGAGGAGAGGCTGAGGGAGCTGGGGTTCTTTATCCTGGAGAGGAGGAGGCTCAGGGGTGACCTCATTGCTGTCTACAACTACCTGAAAGGGAGGTTGTAGCCAGGTGGGGTTGGTCTCTTCTCCCAGGCAACCAGCAACAGAACAAGGAGACACAGTCTCAAGTTGTGCTGGGGGAAGTATAGGCTGGATGTTAGGAGGAGGTTGTTGCCAGAGGGAGTGAGTTTCCATTGGATTGGGCTGCCCAGGGAGGTGGTGGAGTCACCATCCCTGGAGGTGTTCAAGAAAAGTCTGGATGAGGCACTTAGTGCCAGGGTCTGGTTGACTGGATAGGGCTGGGTGCTAGGTTGGACTGGATGATCTTGGAGGTCTATTCCAACCTGGTTGATTCTATGATTCTATGACTTTATGATTTACAGCTTAGCACAAGATACAAGCAGATAGTTTCCATTTATAAAGCTATATACAGAAATATGCAAGTTAAAAGTGACACAGAAAACACATCTTACAGAAGTCATAGTCCCCAAGAATGGCTCCCAACCACCCTTCCACCTCCTTTCCACCCTTCTGCCTTATCCCAGGCCTTGCCTTATGTGCAAGGTGAGTTTGGAGGATCAGTCAGAGGGATTGGAGAGCAGAAGGATTAGTTACACAGAAAGCAGGCCAGGGAGAAAAATACAGGTACCAGCTGCAGCAGAGAGCCACTGTAACTGTGTTAGCTCTGCTTTGTGTTCTTGTTTGTATACATCTCAGCATGCCTATGAATGAAGTAGCCATCACCATTGTTTCCTTTTCACAGCCTATAATCTAATTCTTCTCACCAAAATATTCCAGCTGGTCTCAAACTAGCACAAAAAGTTAATGGGAAAATGCTTTTCTGAGAACAAGAACATTCAATTTAACCCTGAAATATTGATTTAACCCACAAGTGTAAGTGCCAGGCACAGTTTTTTAACTGAATTTGGGCTGAAAAATGGTTCTTGCAAAATGTAATTTCTTACCATTGTGCCTTACTAACATCTGCTTAAGGGTTTTCACTAGCTGAGATAGGAAGCTCACTTTCATTTTGTTTTATCAAGGATTCATAGAATCACAGATTCATAGCATAGTTTTAGTTGGAAGGGATCCTAAAGAGCATCTAGTTCCAACCTCCCTGCCATGGGCAGGACCAGCTCCCACTAGACCACTAGACCAGCTTGCTCAAGACCTAGCCTGGATGAGGCTCTTAGTGCCATGGTCTGGTTGACTGGATAGGGCTGGGTGCTAGGTTGGACTGGATGATCTTGGAGGTCTCTTCCAACCTGATTGATTCTATTCTATTCTAGAAGAAAAAAAATAAAAGGCAAGTTTGCAGAGCACAGTTAAATGGCAGCATCATTTCTGCAGCCTTTAGTCGCGATTTCCTTTACTCTGGCTGTCAGGAGGAGAAAGCAGGTGGGACATTTGGAAACCTTCTGAAAAATAACCACAGGTTTAGGGCATTTGGACTTGGAAAATGTACAGCTGTTGATGGATTAAAATACACACACACACACATACAATTCCCATAAACATTCAAAGAGTAATAGATGGAAGGAAAATAGGTAATAAGAGCGGTGAAAGATTTTGTTTATAGACTTGACTGGTTGACTAGGATATAATTATGGGACCTGCTTCCAATCCATCCTATGTAAAATAATTGGGGTGTATAGGAGACAGATTTGCTCATAATAAATGGGTCTCCTTAGGATGAAGCAGAGTGATATGGGTGTGAATACACTGGAATGACAGCATAATTTAACAGGAGTGATGCTGGAGGGTGGACGTTATTAGCCTCAGGATTTCTGAAAGCTTGTTCTGCTTGCAGTCACATCTTACTTTCACGGAGAAGGTGCAGGAGGTAAAAGAATTGGCAGCCTTATAGATCAGAAGTTTTAAAGGAGTTAATTAGATTGCACTAATCTTTCACCTGTACTGCTGCCAAGCTGCGCTAGGTGCTGCAGAAAGCAAATGGAGACAGCTTTGCTTCAGGCAAAATTGTTCATGTCCGTTTGGAGAATGTCCTTAGATATGGAGAATGTCAGGGAATCATAGAATTGTTCTGGGGAGGTATTCTGCTCCTTTCTAGCATATTTCAAGTGCCCATTGCTGCTGAGCAACGAGGAGTTAGGTCTGCCTACAGAATCACTGAATTATTTTGCGTGGAAAAATCCTTTAATATCCAGTCCAACAGTCGACCCAGCACCAACAGGCTGTTAAACTATGCCCTGAAGTGCCACATCTACTAATTTCTTGTACACCTCCAGGGATGGTAATTGCACCACCTTCCTGGACCACTTGTTCCAATGCCTGACCACTCTTTCAGCAAAGAAATTTGTTGTAGACAGCAATGA
>WAAF01020669.1:120153-140819 GCA_013400475.1 Tricholaema leucomelas
ATGGTCTGGTTGACTGGCTAGGGCTGGGTGCTAGGTTGGACTGGATGATTTTGGAGGTCTCTTCCAACCTGGTTGATTCTATTCTATTCTATATATAAAGATCGTAAGAAACAAATGAATTGGGAAACTCAGATTGACAAAATGGTTCAGAAAGAGGTTTTCAGGTGGGGTAAGATGGATTTAACCTTGCAAATGTTTGTGCCTGGAGTGGTCTACTTCTTAACTTTCAGCAAGAAACCGAAGGGTCAGTTAAACAATATTCTCCTTTCCAGTGCAGAACAGACTTCAAAAGCAGATAAATGCCCATAACACATGAGTAAACTCTTAGTTGCTTGAAAATTATGCTTAGCTGTCTTTGAGTCACAGGAATGTGGGTGTGAAAGGACATATGTTCTGAAAAACCCTCAACAAGAGCTAAACTTGAATTCAAAAGCCTACACAGTAGCCTTTACTAAGAATGAGAATATCAAGTTCCATCTATAGAAAATTAGATAGGCACCTAAAATTGAAGGCTGTGGTAAATTAAATCTAAAATTATTTTCCTGTAAGTTATTCTCCCTACACGTAGGGAGAGGCAACACAATGCACCAGTACAGGTTAGAGGCTGACCTGTTGGACAGCAGCTCCATGGAGGAGGCCTTCGGAGTGCTGGTGGACAATAATTTTTTCATGGGATGTGTGCCCTTGTGGGTAAGAAAGACGGTGGTGTTGTGAGGTGCATTAGGAAGACTCTGGCTAGGAGGTTGAGAGAGGTTCTCTTCCCTCTCTACTCTGCCCTGAGAGACCTCATCTGTGGTATTGTGTCAATTTCCAGGCTCCCCAGTCCAAGAGGACAGGGAGCTGCTAGAGAGAATCCATTGAAGGGCTGCAAGGATGACGAAGGGACTGGAATGCACATCTGATGAGGAAAAGCTGGGGGACCTGGGGTAAGTGTCAAGAAGAAGGGGGTCAGTCTCTTTTCTCTGGTGCTCAGTGATGAGACGAAAGGCAGTGGACACAAACTGGAACAGAAGAAGTTCCATCTCAATGTGAGAAAACACTGCTGCTGTGAGGGTACCAGACCACCAGAATAGGCAAGTTGTGGAGTCTCCTTCTCTGGAGACTTTCCAAACTGGACTGGACACATTCCTGAGTGGCCTGCCCTAGGTGATCGAATTTTGGCAGGAGTGTTGGACTGAACAAAAGTTAAAACAGACAGCCAACCGAGTGCTGGGCTGCATCAAGAGCAGTGTGGGCAGCAGGGCAAGGGAGGGGATTCTGCCCCTTTACTCTGCTCTCCTCAGACCCCACCTGGAGCACTGTGTGCAGTTCTGGAGCCCCCAACACAAGAAGGACATGGAACTGCTGGAGCGGGTCCAAAGGAGAGCCACGAAGATGATCAGAGGGCTGCAGCAGCTCTGCTATGCGGACAGGCTGAGAGAGTTGGGGCTGTNTGGATGATCCTTGAGGTCCCTTCCAACCTAAACCATTCTATGATTCTATGATTCTATGATTCTATGAATGATCTCTAGATGTGTCTCCTGATGGCTACCATTCTGTAATTCTATAATTGTATGATTCATTTCCTCTCCTCAATATTCTCTGCTGGAGTAGTCTGCGATACTGGCAAACAACTTTGCAAAGAATCTTTATGGTGAAGATGTCCACAAATTTCTCCTAAGAAACTTGATAGATGGGTGCTGCCATGAACCCCCTTTCTTCTTCCATCATCTCTAATACCAAGTGTTCAAAGCCAGGTTGGACAAGGCCTTGAGCAACCGGGGCTAGTTCTCTAGAAGATGTCTCTCTGCCCATGGCAAGGATAGAATAGGATAGGATAGGATAGAATAGAATAGAATAGAATAGAATAGAATCAACCAGGTTGGAAGAGACCTCCAAGATCATCCAGTCCAACCTAGCACCCAGCCCTATCCAGTCAACCAGACCATGGCACTAAGTGCCTCATCCAGGCTTTTCCTGAACACCCCCAGGGACGGTGACTCCACCACCTCCCTGGGCAGCCCATTCCAATGGCAAATCACTCTCTCTGTTATAACTAGATGATCTTTAAGGTCCTTCCCACCTCAAATTGTTCTATAATTCTATGAAATAAAATGGAAAAAAATATGGAAGAAAAAAAAAAGGGGGGGGGGAAGCTAAATCAATACATAAATGCAACAGGAAATGCAAAACAAGAGATAGCAGCTGAGTCTCCACTGCTTCATAATCTATATAGTAATTTAGGTCTCTGCAACGTGATCTGCAAACCCAGCTGTGCTCTTTCAATACTCCTGTCATCAATAATAAAATTCCTACTTTCAGAATTGCTCTCCCACTTTTGTTGCCAATACATGAACCAGCAGTCTATAGCTTGCTTCTTTTTGCCTTTCCACCAGGCATCTGTAATATGTAAAACCTGAAGTTCAGTCTCAAGGAAGGAACATTTCTTTAAATGAAAAAGAGACATTTTAAAACAATTTTGGATTTTTAGCAGTTGTTTGGTTGGTTTTCTTTTTTTGGTCTTCTTGAATTTTGACTGTTTAGATAAACTAAGAAGACAAAGAGGTATAACAATCCTGGTAAACACTACTGGTAAAGAAAGTCCATGGGTATGCTGTACATGCAAAACCAATCATGACAGTGGGAGGTATGGTTGCTGTTGATGGAATTTTTTGATTAACTGTGAGGCAGATTTCCCAAACACATATTATCAGAGCTCTGCAGAACCAACAGCAGACCTCTAACTAGAAAGCACCAGCAGGTGGGAACATGGGAAGAGACAACTGCCTAGAAACACGCCAAAGAACAAAGAATGATTTGGGAAAGAAATTAATCTGCTGCATGACTGAGATGAAATTGGCTGAATAAAACACAGAATCACAGAATGCATTGAGTTGGAAGGGATCTTCAAATGTCATCTTATCCACCCCCCCTTCCAGTGATCAGGGGCATCTTTAGATCAGGTTTCTTAGGGCCCCATCAAGCTTGACACTGGATGTCTCCAGGGATAGTCTCCACCACCTCCCTGGGCAATCTGTTCCAGTGTTTCACTAACCTCATAATGTCCATCCTAAATCCTGCTCTAGAATAGTGTGATGGTTTGGGTGTCCCCCACCCCCCCCACTTTAGAAATCACCCAGACCAGACTCAGCTGGCTCTGGAAATTTGAATGAAGCTTATATTTACAGCTGGCACAATTTACAAGCAGATATTCACAGTATATACAGTGATAGACAGAAATAGACAAGGTAAAAAGGTAATACAGACTCAACTCCCCTCCCAGAAACCTGAGTCCCCAGGAGGGGCTCTCAACCACCCCCTCACCTTCCCCCTACCCCTCTCAACCTTACCCCAGTCCCAAGGAGGAATGGAGGTTTGGCCAAGAGGATTAAGAAGCAAGATGAATCAGCAAAGCAAAGGGAGGGTGAGGTTAGAAAGCAAGATGGAGTTCAGCCAGCAGCCACGAGCTCCCCAGCAGGCAAAGAGCTGAGAGCACAGCCCAGAACCAAGTGCCCAAGCGAAGTGCAGAGCAAAAGTGACTTTATCTTTGTTTTGTTTTTCTTCTTTACACATCTCAGCAAGACTGTGAGCGAAGTAGACCTCACCATTGTTTTCATTTCTCAGCCTATGATCTAATTCTTCTCACCAAAACATTCTAGCTAGGCTCAAACTAGCACAAATAGCTTGAGTTGTAAGGGACTTTAATGTCCATCTAGTTCCACCCATCCTGCCACGGGCAGGGATGCTTCCCGCTAGACTAGGTTGCTCAAAGCCTCATCCAACCTGGTCTTAAACACTTCCAGGCATGAGGCACCCACAACTTCTCTAGGCAACTCTTTCCAGTGTCTCATCACCTTTGTAGAACAGAATGTGTTTTGAGACAAAGTACAAAACTATCTCCATTTGAGAGAGCATCTTAAATCAGAACCCAGAGAAAAGGGAGACGATGCCTTTGAAAGTATCAGGGCTTTATCAGTCTCTGTCTTCTGTGAAAACTCAAGAAGTCTGAATTTGAGAGGGACAGGCTCACCCTCTGGGTTTTCTCTTCTGCTTTTACTGAGATACTTCAGAAACAATGCTTCCCCAGCAGAGCTTAATAACTAGAGAATAACAAAGTAGTACAGAAAATTCTGGGTGATTTTTGGCATTGCACATAACGAAGGTAAGGCAAAATGTTCCCCAAGTAGCTTATGCTTTTAGATTTAGAAATGCAACATGCAGGTAAGTTTTTGCAAATATAAGCAGTAAGTAAAATAAGCATCCCAGACATCTTTAAAGAGCACTAGTTCCAGCAGCCCTGCAGAAAAGGATGCGGAGGTGAACAAAAACTACATGAGTCGGCAATGCGCACCTGCAGTCCAGAAGGCCAGTGGTATCCTGGGCTCCATCAAAAGAAGCATGGCCAGCAGGTGGAGAGAGAGAATTCTGCCACTTTGCTCTGCTCTGCTGAGACCTCATCTGGAGCCATTTGTCCAGCTCTGTAGTTCTCAATACAAGAAGGACATGGACCTCCTGGAGTGGGTCAAAAGGAGGGCAAAAAAGACAATCAGAGGACTGGAACACCTCTACTATGAGGATAAGTTGAGAGAGTTGGGGTCATTCATTGATCCAAAGCCTGGAGAAGAGAAGGACCTGGGGAGACCTCATAGCTGCAGTTCAATATAGGAAGAGGGCCTACAAAAGAAACAGGAGTGGGCCTGTGTGGAAAGGCTTGTACTGATAAGACAAGGGGCAATGGTTTGAAAATACAGCAGGGGAGTTCTAAGTTGACCGCTGGGAGGAATTTCTTCACAATGAGGGTACTGAAACACTGGAACAAGTTGCCCAGGGATGAGGTTGAGACTCCATCCCTGGAAACATTCAAGGTCAAACTTGATGGGACCTTGAACAACCTGATCTAGTTGGAGATCATAGAATTGCTTAGTTTGGAAGGGACCTTAGAGATCATCTACTCCAACCTTCCCATCATGGGCAGGGATGCCTCTCAAGTAGACCTGGCTGTTCAAGGCCTCATCCAACCTGGCCTTAACCTCCCCTCCAGGAAGAAGGTATCCACAACCACCCTGGGCAGCCTATTTCAGAGTCCTACCACCCTCATACTGAAGAACTTACTAGGATCCTGCATGAACCTACTCTCCTGTGTCCCATTCTCCCTTGTTTTATTGATAGATAACCTTACCTCAATCCCTCTTCAGCCTTCCCTTCAGATATTGGAAGGCAACTATAAGATCCCCAGAGTTCAGAGGCACAATCACTTCCCTACTTACGCTGGCCACACTATTTCTAATCCAGGCAAGGATGCTGGTGACATTCTTGGCCATCTGAGCACACAATGAATCATGTTTAGCCAGCAATCAATCAACATCCCCATGTCCTCCACTGGGCAGCTTCCAAGCCACTCTGCCCCAAGCCTGGATAATTCATGGAGTTGTTGTGATCTAAGTGCAGTGTCCATCACTTGGCTTTGTTAAGCCTCATACAGCTGACCTCAACCCATCATTCCAGCCTATCAGGTCCTATGAAGGTAGAAAAGTAAATGACCTATCAACTTGGGGGTGCTGATTGATACCCACCTGAACATGAGCCAGCAGTGTGCCCAGGTGGCCAAGAGAGCCAATGGCATCCTGGCCTGCATCAGGAATGGTGTGGCCAGCAGGAGCAGGGAGGTCATTCTGCCCCTGTACTCTGCACTGGTTAGACCACACCTTGAGTACTGTGTCCAGTTCTGGGCCCCCCAGTTTAAGAGGGACATTGAGATGCTTGAACGTGTCCAGAGAAGGGCAACGAGGCTGGTGAGAGGCCTCGAGCACAGCCCTACGAGGAGAGGCTGAGGGAGCTGGGATTGTTTAGCCTGGAGAAGAGGAGGCTCAGGGGAGACCTTATTGCTGTCTACAACTACCTGAGGGGTGGTTGTAGCCAGGAGGAGGTTGCTCTCTTCTCTCAGGCAGCCAGCACCAGAACAAGAGGACACAGCCTCAGGCTGTGCCAGGGGAAGTTTAGGCTCGAGGTGAGGAGAAAGTTCTTCACTGAGAGAGTCATTGGCTACTGGAATGGGCTGCCCAGGGAGGTGGTGGAGTCGCCGTCCCTGGAGCTGTTCAAGGCAGGATTGGACGTGGCACTTGGTGCCATGGTCTAGCCTTGAGCTCTGTGGTGAAGGGTTGGACTTGATGATCTGTGAGGTCTCTTCCAACCCTGATGATGCTGTGATACTACTATGATACTATGATAACTTCTTAAGAATCTTATAGTCAAGAAAGCCTTTTAAGAGACCTGGGCATACCAGACTGGCACAGCTATGAAGGTTATGGTATCTACACAGACAGCACACCTGTCTCACAGAATAGCCTGCTGCACAGCCATGACAACTGCCTCCTGCACAGATAGAGAAAGGAGACTTTTGAGTGAGATGCATTGACCATGAACTCTTCACAATCAGTAAAAGTTATTTAGCACAGATGTTGCTGTAATTGCGAGATACTGGGAAAATCAATGCTTAATGGCACATTCCCAACTCCACCTTGGCAATGCTCTAGAGTTAACATCACCAGACTAGAATTTAAAATGCATAGAACAAAATCGGCTGCCATAAGTCCTGTGAAGTTGTTATCATCACTCACAATGCCCCAATAGGTTGTGATTTATATCCATGTACTTCTAACCTTTACTACCCACAGTCAATTTAGGGGTGACACTTTTGTGAAGTGCTGTGCAAACACACAACAGTAATCTCTGGGTAGGAACCATCTTTCTGTTGTGATCAAACAGTCCATATAACAGCACATGCAGCTTCCTTATGTTACAGCTCTGGAGCCTTCAAGACAAGAAGGAACTGCAAAGAGGGTCCAGAAAAGGGCCACAAAGATGATCAGAGGGCTGGAGCACTTATCCTGTGAGGACTGAGAGAGTTAGGGCTGCTCATCCTGGGAAGGAGAAGGGTCTGGGGAGATTCTTCCACTACCTGAAAAAGGACTACAAGAAAGATACAGAGGGAGTTTTTAGTGATAGGTTTGTAGTGATAGTATCACAGTCTCACAGTATCACCAAGGTTGGAAGAGACCTCATAGATCATCAAGTCCACCCTTCACCACAGAGCTCAAGGCTAGACCATGGCACCAAGTGCCACGTCCAATCCTGCCTTGAACAGCTCCAGGGATGGCGACTCCACCACCTCCCTGGGCAGCCCATTCCAGTAGCCAATGACTCTCTCAGTGAAGAACTTTCTCCTCACCTCAAGCCTAAACTTCCCCTGGCACAGCCTGAGGCTGTGTCCTCTCGTTCTAGCACTGGCCACCTGAGAGAAGAGAGCAACCTCCTCCTGGCTACAACCACCCCTCAGGTAGTTGTAGACAGCAATGAGGTCTGCCCTGAGCCTCCTCTTCTCCAGGCTAAACAACCCCAGCTCCCTCAGCCTCTCCTCGTAGGGCTGTGCTCGAGGCCTCTCCCCAGCCTCGTTGCCCTTCTCTGGACACGTTCAAGCATCTCAATGTCCCTCTTAAACTGGGGGGCCCAGAACTGAACACAGTACTCAAGGTGTGGTCTAACCAGTGCAGAGTACAGGGGCAGAATGACCTCCCTGCTCCTGCTGGCCACACCATTCCTGATGCAGGCCAGGATGATAGGGAAGGGATTCAAACTAAGCCAGGGTAGATTTAGACCAGCTGTTATGAAGAAGTTCTTTATAGTGAGGGTGGTGGGACACTGGAACTCGTTGCTTAGATTGGTTTTGGATGCCCATCACGGATTGAGTTGATTCAGCTGTAGTTCATACGTGCTGCAGTCAGGCCACCTTCACAAAAAGAAAGTGCTGGCTGGAGCAAAGTGCTGTGAGGCTTGGAGTTCTGATTGCAACATGAAGGGATTCCTGTTCCAGTTACTGCTGCTGGGTTCTTTTCCACTGGGGTGGCAGAGGGACAAGGAGAGATGGGGGAAGTAGTGTCTTGCCTTGGGATTTTGGCTCGCTTGCTTCTGTTTGCTGCTCTTTTGGGCCTTGCTTTTTCTACAAATAGGCTAAGGTAATTATGCATTCTGTACCATGTTGATCTGATTTTGCTCAATAAACTCTATTCTTATCTCACTTATTCTTTTTGGTCTCAATTCTGAGTTTTTGTGTGTTACTTTTCCCGCATTTCAGTGTTGGGAAAATAAACAGGTTAACCTGCTGGTTTGATCTGACCCATCTTTGTTCTGATTTAAACCATTACAATGCCTCATCCCTGAGATTGGTTAAGACTAGGCTGGATGAGGCTATGAGTGTGCTAGTTTGAAGCTAGCTTGAATGTTTTGGTGAGAAGGATTAGATCACAGTCTGTGAAAGGGAAACAATGGTGGTGTCTACTTCACTCATAGGCTTGCTGAGATGTATAAGAACAAGAATCCAAACATAGATAAGGGAGTTGCTCTTTGTCTGGGCTGTGGGCTGCATTTCTCTCTCTAACCTCACCCTCCATCTTTCTGATTAATCCACTCGCTTCCTAACTCCCCTGGCCGACCTCCATTCTTCCTTGGGGCACAAGGCAATGTCTAGGGTAAGGTAGAGGGGTGGGAGAAGGTGGAAGGGTGGTTGGGAGCTCCTCCTGGGGACTCAGGCTTCTGGGAGGGCTGCTGTGTTTCTGTATTACCTTTTACCTTGTCTATTTCTGTACATAGCTGTATATATTATAGAATCATAGAATCAAGCAGGTTGGAAGAGACCTCCAAGATCATCCAGTCCAACCTAGCACCCAGCTCTGTAAGTATTTGCTTGTATATTCTGCTAAGATGTAAATATAAAGGCTTCATTCAATTTCCAGAGCTGGATTGAGTCTAGTCTGGACGATTTCCAAAGTGGGGAGGGGGTGGGTGACACCCAAACCATCACACTGAGCAACCTGGTGTAGTGAAAGGTGTCCTTGCCCCACACAAATATGAGGAGTTACCCTAAAAGCTGAGATTCTCAGCTGGCCAGGTTTAACACAACACATCAACACAATGCTTCAGTGAAAAGTAAGCACAAAAGCAAAGAAGCAGAAAAATAGGTGGTGCAACATTTGGCAAAGGACTGCCAGTGTAGCACTCTATCCATGCCACTTGTGCACAAAGGATGGAGATGTTGATAGAACAGAGGTCATTATTCACAGACTCATAGAATGGTTTAGGTTGGAAAAGACCTTAAAGGTCATCTAGTTGCAAACACACCAAACCCCATAGACAAAGATACCTCCCACTAGACCAGGTTTCTCAAGGCCCTGTCCTACCTGGCCTTGAATACCTTCAAGGAGGGGACAACCACAACCTCCCTGGGCAGCCTGTTGTGTCTCATCACTCTCACTGTAAAGAATTTATTCCTAATATCCAGTCTAAATCTACCCTGCTTCAACTTAAAGCCATTGCCCCTCATTCTATCACTACAAGCCCTTATAAAAAGTCTCTCAACAGCTTTCTCGTAGGCCACCTTTGAGTACTGAGAGATATAAGGTCTCTCTGGAGGTTTCTTATCTCCAGGCTGAACAGATCTAATTCATGTAGCCTGTCCTCAAAGGGGAGGTGCTCCAGCCCTCTGACCATCTTTTTGGCCCTCCTCTGGACCTGCTCCAGCAGTTCAACGTCTTTTTTATGCTGGTAGCCCCAGAACTGGACACAGTACTCCAGGTGGGGTCTTACAAGAGCGGAGGTGCAGAATCACCTCCTTTGTCCTGCTGGTCACACATGCTTTGATGCAGCCCAGGACGCTGTTGCCTTCTGGGCTGCCAGTGCACACCACTGGCTCATGTTGAGTTTTTCATCAATTGATGCCCCTAAATCCTTCTCTTCAAGACTAATCTCAAGCCACTCTTCATCCAGCCTGTACTTCTGCTTGTGACTGCCATTTATTCTTTGTTCCATGTAATGAGAACATTGTGGATGCAATCCAACAGAATCTGTTTCACCTCTCCTTATTCTTCTCTCATACACAATGTGTGTGTAGAAGAGGTGTGTACAGGAGAGGGAATTCTATAATCTGAGTGACATTCCTACATGGCATACAGGAGTCCTACCAACAGTTCACAGGTGCACACACCACACAAGGAGGTAAAAGGTAATTTGTAGAGCTGACTGACTGATCTGTATCCATCTGTACATTAATCCCAGGGTAAGCAGTCCATCTGCTGCAGATGCTAGCTCGGAGGGTTGTGCAGTATCAGCTTTCGTGGCAGGGAAGTGCCTGCAATGTATCAGAAGAGCTAGCTAGAAGAGAGAGTTACAAGGGCAGTCATGTCGCACAGAAGTGCTTCGAGTGGGTCAGTCCTTCAGCTGCAGAACTGATGACATAATTCCACTGGAATTAACACCACTCGAAACCTGCACCATCAGCGGCAGTGCCACAAGGCGATGTCCTCAGCAAAGATTTACTCCTCTTTTGTGCTCCTGCTCAGAAGTAATTGTTTTTGTAACTGAAGGACTGGAAACGTTCGAGGTGTTCAAGGCCAGGTTAGACATGACTTTGAACAACCTGGTCAAGTGTAAGGTGTGCCTGCCCATGGCAGGGGAGTTGGAACTAGACGACCTTTAAGGTCCCTTCAAACTCAAATCATTCTGTGATGCTGTGACTAGGATCCTGATCTCTTTGTTGCTTTTTTTTCCCTTGCCTTCCCTGTGTGGGAGTGTTTATATGTGTAACCTGTCTGACTGACCTTAATTCTACTGAGTTCCTCTTCGTTATGCTTCCTGTGCCCAATGAATTAAAGAAAATGCTGCTAAAGTACTGATGCTACCTAGCAGGATTCCTACCTGCCGCTTGAAAGCTTGTAGCTTACATATTTCAACCATGGTAGTCTGTACTGTTACACACAGGACATGCTCAGACAAAAAGAAGGAAAGACAGAGACCTAAAATAGTAACTCAACCATCACAACAGCAGCTGCAGCACTGGCAAAGGACATTAGGGCTGCAAAGATGATTAGGGGACTAGAACACCTCTCTTACGAGATAAGACTCTGAGAACTGCATCTTTTTTGGTCTGGAAAAGAGAAAAGTGAGGGGGGGATCTCATCAATGCCTATCAATACTTAAGGGTGGGTGTCAGGAGGATGGGACCAGCCTTTTTTCAACAGTGCCTGGTGACAAGAGTAACAGGCACAAACATGGATGTAAGGAGTTACATCTAAAGATGATGAGGAACTTCTGTAATTCAAGGTTCCTGGATCACTGGCACAGACTGCCCAGAGGTGGTGGAGTCTCTGGAGACATTCCAAACCCACCAGGACTTGTTTCCATGTGACCTGCACCAGAGGAGGCTCAGGAATGACCTCATTGATGTCTACAACTACCTGAAGGGAGGTTGTAGCCAGCTGGGGTTGGTCTCTTCTCCCAGCCAATCAGCAACAGGACAAGGGGACACAGTCTCAAGTTGTGCTGTGGGAGGTATAGGCTGGATGTTAGGAGGAATTTCTTCCCAGAGAGAGTGATTGGCATTGGAATGGGCTGCCCAGGGAGGTGGTGGAGTCACTGTCCCTGGGGGTGTTCAGGAAAAGCCTGGATGAGGCACTTAGTGCCATGGTCTGGTTGACTGGATAGGGCTGGGTGATAGGTTGGACTGGCTGATCTTGGAGGTCTCTTCCAACCTGGTTGATTGTATTCTATTCTATTCTATCCTATTGAAGGTGATCTTTCCTTGGCAAGGAGGTGGTCCTGGGTGATCTTCAGAGTTCCCTTACAAGCCCTACCATTCTGTGACTTCAGTCTATGGAGCACAGCACAACATTTTTACAACCTAGGGCTGAATATCTTCTAATGCACAGTGACATAAAGTGACTAATGTCTGCCATGTGGTTTGCATTTTCTCTTTCACCCTCACACCCACGCACATATGTACAAACTGTGTGACTTGAGAAGAAAAAAAAACCTGAACAAACAACAAATGACTGTCAATGCAATATGTCTAAAAGATGAGGGAGTGAAAAAGAACTTGGACATATTTGATTGATGAGCAGATTTTATGGGTTAACAAAAAAGCCACTGTGACAGTGTAGCTGCTTAGAAACATAGAATTGTTCTAGTTGAAAGGGATCTTTAAGATCATCAAGTCCATCCTTCAGCCTCACACCACCGTGGACATTAAACTGTGTCCTAGAGTGCCATGGCCATGTGTTTCTGGAACACCTCCAGGGACAGTGACTCCACCACCTCCCTGGGCAGCCTGTTCCAAAGCCTTATTACTCTTGCAGCAAAGAAATTTTTCCTGCTATCCAATCTAAACCTCCTCTGGCACAATTTCAGGCCATTTAACAACAACCCCAAGCAGTGCTACAGGCTGGGGACAGAGTGGCTGGAGAGCAGCCAGGAGGAAAGGGACCTGGGGGAACTGGTGGATAGTAGGCTGAAGATGAGCCAGCAGAGTGCCCAGGTGGCCAAGAGAGCCATTGGCATCCTGGCTTGTATCAGGAACAGTGTGGCCAGTAGGACAAGGGAGGTTATTCTGCCCCTGTACTCAACACTGGTCAGGACACACCTTGAGTACTGTGTCCAGTTCTGGGCTCCTCAATTCAAGGGAGATGTTGAGGTGCTGGAACGTGTCCAGAGAAGGGTGACAAAGCTGGCAAGGGGTCTGGAACACAAACCCTATGAGGAGAGGCTGAGGGAGCTGGGGGTGTTTAGCCTGGAGAAGAGGAGGCTCAGGGAAGAGAACTGTGTGGGCATGGCACTTTGGGACGTGATTTAATGTCCACGATGGTGTTAGGTTGACAGTTGGACTCAATGATCTAGGAGGATTTTTCAAACCAAGCCATTTAAATGGTTCTATTCATACAGAGAGATGTAACCTTTTTGTTCCATTTCAGGGACAACAGCTTGACCAGTGACATTATTTCTCTGATGTGATTTCAGAACGCTATTGGACCTTGTCAGAATTTCTCCTCTAACAAATAACCTGTTCCAAATCACAGAAAGATCTAAAGGAAATGAAATTATTTTGCCTAGTAATTTTCCTCTGTCACAACTAGACCTCAGTGGGACAGGTTCACAGAACATTCTTCAGATATTTTAGGGTACTTGTGTTCAGTAAGATTCAAAAGAAAATCATGGAATTATGTCTAAATCAGTGAAAAAACAGCATTGACTCTGGATCTTTTAGCTGCTGTCACATGCTGAGCAGTACATTACCAGCTGCTAGGATCAAAGCCTAGCAGGAGCTCCTAAAGGGGCAAGAGACTACATAGTGTGACTGTTGATTATACCTTCCCCAGTCAGCCTTGAAATGAGATTGTTATTAAAACAGGATTATTTTAAGACTGAGCTCTACGTGTCTGTCTGACTTCATCCAATGAAAGCTACACTTCACAGGACCAACAAACAACAGGTCGAGGTATGCCCAATGTAGCTTCAATCCTGCCTTTGAGCAGAAAAATTCCCATCAGATCATTTTGTTTGGAAAAAATGGATACATATCACAGGTTAATAAAGTGATGGATTCACTGAATGGTTTGGGTTGGAAGGGACCTTGAAGATCCAGTTCCAACTGCCCTGCCAACTACCTGAGGGGTGGTTGTAGCCAGGAGGAGGTTGCTCTCTTCTCTCAGGCAGCCACCACCAGAACAAGAGGACACAGCCTCAAGCTACGCCAGGGGAAATTTAGGCTTGAGGTGAGGAGAAAGTTCTTCAGTGAGAGAGTCATTGGCCACTGGAATGGGCTGCCCAGGGAGGTGGTGGAGTCGCCGTCCCTGGAGCTGTTCAAGGCAGGATTGGACGTGGCACTTGGTGCCATGGTCTAGCCTTGAGCTCTGTGGTGAAGGGTTGGACTTGATGATCTGTGAGGTCTCTTCCAACCTTGGTGACACTGTAAGACTGTGTCATGGCCAGGAATACTTGCTCAAGGCCTCATCCAGCCTGGCCTTGAACACCACCCAGGAGGCGGCATCCACAGTCACCCCAAACAACCTGTTCCAGTGTCTCATTACCCTCATTGCAAAGAATTTCTATTATCCAGCCTAAATTCCTCCTTTTCTTTGGAATTACTCTGCAAACGCCTACGTTTGCAGTCAGCCATAGATTCAGATAGGCTTCAATACGCAGGCGTAGAGTGAGCCACGGCACGGGAGCACAACCGAACGCTCTCCTTCCATACAGCTGCTGTGTCCAGCTTGCTGCTAGTGAAGTAAAATTTGCTTTGATACAGTTAGGATTTCAGAAAGTACAAGCCTAAATTGGTTCAAACTCTAATAATATCCATTTTCATTCTCCTCCAGGCATGTACTGGGATACACTTCCTTATCAAATCCAACTATCTCTCTAGAACATTTATTTAATAACCTTAGCATTAGCATCAAGAGATTAATCAGTCAAACTGTAAATAACTCTAGACTGTCCCTGAGATTTTAAGTTTGATCAGAGAAACTGATTACAATGAACAATGAAGAATTGGTTGGGTTTTAGTTTTAGGGCTTCTGGAAGAAAAAAAAACCAATCTTTTGGAGAGAGGAAAAAAACCAAAACCCAAACCTCTAAACCAATCCAAATCACCACCACCACCAAAAACTCAAACAACCAACCAAGCATGACTAAAAATCCCCAACTTATCCCAAATATAGTCAGTTGTGTTCATTTCATCACTTCAGTACCTCATTTAGCTCATTCTCCTGATGGATTGATATGTCCCTCATTATTTCCTCTCTTTTCCTTCAAATACCAAGATGGTTAATTCACTTTAGAAGAGCCTTTATTTATGACTCTCTCCTAACCTTCTTTAATTTCAGGGGGTGGAACCGGTAATGTTTTCTTTTAATAGGTTTCTTTTAATGGACTACAGGATGTTGTTGTAAGGTCACTGACCACACTGACAGGAGAGAAAGGATTGTGAATCTGTATTATTTTCAGGTCACTGAGTGACCAGGACAGAATGGGCTGTGACTGGGAAGTGCCAGCTTTCATTACTCTGCATAGATCTGAGTGACCTTTCATTTCCACCAATCTTCCCTTCCTCTGTTGCAAGAGCCTCCTTTAATTTCAGTTTTTCTCTGTGGCATCCATTCTCCAGTTGTGAATTCCTCATTCCAGTAAGCAACTTTGTCAGGAGTCTGAAGCAGTTTATCCAAGGCTGGTTTTGTCCCAAGCTTTTCCCCAGTTTGTTTCCCAAACTCTCCCCTGTAACTGTCATGCATAATTTTATATAGCAGGGTTGTAAGAGACTGCAGTTTCAGCCTGTGGCAAACATCCATATGGCTCAAGCTAATCCCAGGTGAAAAACTACTGCTCATGCAGTTGCCTCCAAGTGCCAAGTTCACTAAGGCATAAAAATACAAGCTATTTTTCAAATCATACAAATTTTACCAGGACAGTCAGCTACTGTGAGGTGTGGTTTTGTAAGAGAACAGTCGCATGTCTGACTGCTCTGCCTAAAACAGAGAATGACTTAGCAGCGCGAACACAAAATACAGTGACCTAGGCTGAGCAGCAGTGATATGAAAGGAAAGATGCTTTGCCTCTGGGCTTACAGAAAACACTCTACTACTACTCTTTACCTACCACTACAGTTCTGCTGAGCCTTGTCTGCAGTGCTGCCAGCCTCCATCTGCACAGCACAGGTCATATAAACCATGGAACTACAGTATCATTTGATAAGTAACTGAGACAGAAATATTGGGAAAGTTTAGACAGTGAAATAATAGAATAAAGGAACAGAGGATGGAATTTGAAGCAGAGTGGAAGAGGAGGATATACAGAAGAAGTTCTTTATAATCCAAGTGGTGAAATACTACAACAGATTGCCCAGAAGTTGTTGAGGCCCTATCCGTAAAGGCTTTCAAGGTCAAACTTGATGGCTCCCTAAGTAACCTGACCTAATTGGAGCTGTCTCTACTTACTGCAGGTGGACTGAACAAGATGACTTTTGAGGGTCCCTTCTAACCTGATGCATTCTGTGATCACAGGAGTGCAACCAGCTTTAGGTGAATGTATTCTAGCAGGGAAGTTGGGCTTGATGATTTCCAGAGGTTCCTTCTAATCCCTGTCATTCTATGATTCTTTGATTCTGTGAGTGGCAGGTGAGGAACTGAAAGGGGGAATAAAATAATAAATATTGATTCAAAATTCTATTGCAAAAATATTTCAATCCTTAGTCCTTATTTGTTCAAAGGAATATTTTTTTTTGTCTCTACTATCAGTGATTCATCCCTCCAAACTAAATTTACATCAGAAAAGAAGTAATAAGATCTCTAATTCTTAGGCCAAAACGTTTGGAAGCTTAATAAAGAAAGAAGATATCCAGAACCTCAGTGGTTAACTGATACTTTGAGCTGGAGGAAGAATACAAAAGCAAATATAAGTATTATACACAAGTAGCTAAACACTGATATTTTGCATCCTCCCTATACAACATTGGGCTGTATTCTGTCAGAGCAAAGTGAATGGATAAAGTGGATCACAGGAAACAAAAAGCAGTTTCAAAGACATGGAACACAGGCAGTTCCTGCAAGACAGGGAGTTCCACCTCAACATGAAGTAAAAAAGTCTTTGCTGTGAGGGTGATGAGCGCTGGAACAGGCTGCCCAGAGTAGTTGTGGAGTCTCCTCTAGCGAGTTTCACCCATCTGGATGTGTTCCTGTGTGAGCTGTTCTAGGTGACTCTGCTTTGTGGGATAGGACTGGATCACCTCCAGAGATTCCTTACAACCCCTACCACTCTATGATTCTATGACATGGATTGAGAACTGTTGGCTGGAAAAATCAAGATCAAGGCTAACAAACTGTTCTCAAGGAAGAGACTGTTCTCAGACATCAGTACTTGCAGTTTACTGTGTACCTGGTTGCAGCTGGGAAAGAACTAATTTTTCTTCTTAGTAGCTACAGTAGTGCTGTGTTTTGGATTCTGCCCTTTCAAAGACAGAAGTGATGCTGCTCTGTGCACCATTCATCAAGTTCCTGAAAACCTGGAAACTTGTTCTTCGTGAAACGTGGAAAATATTCCTACTAACTTGTGCCTTTGGAGAGGCAGAAGGGCATTTGGTCTCCAGGTGAGACACAGTACACCAGAAAACTCGTTTTCTCCTAAGTAGGAGGTGTTATGGACAGCTGAGAAAGATCAAGTGCCAGGTATAAATAGTCTGGCACGTAGAAGGCTTACAGCAGCAGAAGAAAGATGAACAGGCTCAAGGCTTTTAGGTGAGAGGTAAGACAGTGTAATTAACCAGGCGCTGAGTCAATTGAGACTATAAGGACTCACATGGCAAAATTTGATTGTTGCAAATCATTGATTGCTTCCACACGATGCTATTTACTTTAATTCCACACATTCATCACCACATCTGTCACTGGTGACTTGGCTCATGTTTTTAAGATGCGCAGATATTACATTATAGCCACTCCATTTCACACTAACAGCAATGCTACCCAATTCATCACTGTCACTTCAGGCAGTGTTCTCTAGCTGTCTTGACCTGTAAAAAGAGAGGCAATAAAGATGTAGAGCAGTGTGGCTCTTTGAAATCTAGTCTGTCAAGCCTTGTGGCAGCATGCTTTCATTGCTGAATTTCTGTAGTAAACTCCAGCTCAAGACAATGCTTTGGTTAAAGTTAAAAAGGGAAAGAAGCTTCTGCCCTTGTTGCCAATGATTAACATCACCATTTTGCTAGAGACTGTTAAGCAGATGGGTAGGTGTTTCGTAGGCTTCCCAGGTTTCCAGAACTACAGACACTTTGCACAGCTCAGAAATACATGACCTTCTGCATCCACCAGGGTGTATCTCTTTTAATGGAGGCACAGATTTCACAGAATCATGGGATGGTTGGAGTTGGAAGGGACCTTGATGATAGTGTAATTCCACCCTTCCTGCCATGGCCAGGTACACCTTCCACTAGACCAGGTTGCTTAAGATCTTGCTCAACTTGGCTTTACACCCTTCCAGGGAGGGGGCATTCAGAACCTTCCTAGGCAATCTGTTCCAGTGTCTTGCCACCCTCACTGTAAGGAATGTCTTTCAAATACCCAGTCTAAATCTCTCCTCCTCGAGGCTCAACCCATTCCTCCTCATCCTATCACTACAAGCCCTTGTATAAAGTTCCTTTCTGGCTGTGCAATCTGAAAATAGACAATATTGAACATCAGACACCTATTTGTGTGCTAAGGGTCTAACAGGCTGCAAGACAACCACATTTTCAAGGGCAGCCATTGGGATCCAAGCCACCATCGTGTCAACTTGATTTCTGTAGCAGATCAGAGAATAATGCAACAACTTTTTATTTCTCTGTCTGGGAGGAAAATAAAGTCAGGCATACTTTGCATGCATCACTGTAGACACATGAAAAGAAAATGAGCAACAGCAATACCCAAAATATTTTCTCAAGTATGTGAAGGAGATGGGTAGAGTACCTGGACCTATTTCCTTACTACTTTGTTCTTATATGAGACTGCTCATTTCTTCTGGAAATAAGAGTGTAACTATTTCAAAGCTCAGCACAGCCACAAAGTGAGCTTTCCAGAGTACATCAAAGATGCCTTTGGTCTTGTGTGAAAGTTGCTATTAATACCGAAGCAATGAGGAACTGGGAAAGCAGAGGCACACAGAGCCTAACACAAACTCATCCACGTTTTAGGCAAATCATACTAACCAAAACCAGGGCCATGGACACATTTAGATACAAACACAAGACAAGAGGTAATCCTTTTTCTCTTTGACCTCACCTTTTAAGGCTTCGAGGAGACCTTAGAGTGGCTTTGCAGTATCTGAAGGGAGCCTACAGGAAGGCTGGGGAGGGACTATTGACAAGGTCTGGTAATGCCAGGACGAGGGGGAATGGGTTTAAGCTGGCAGAGGGGAGATTTAGACTGGATGTTAGGAGGAAGTTCTTTACAGTGAGGGTGGTGAGACACTGGCACAGGTTGCCCAGGGAGGTTGTGGATGCTTCCTCCCTGGAGGTGTTTAAGGCCAGGCTGGATGAGGCCTTGAGCAGCCTGCTCTAGTGGGAGGTGTCCCTGCCTATGGCAGGGGGTTGGAGCTGGATGATCCTTGAGGTCCCTTCCAACCTAAACCATTCTATGATTCTATGTTTAAAATTAATTAAATACAATAAAAACAATAATGAGTGTAAAAACTAAACTTTTGATGAATTTAGCCACAGCTCTTCCAGGAACCTACAATATGATTCATGGGGAAAAAACAACCAAGATAAATAACTCACTGTTGGAATCATAGAATCATAGAATGGGGTCTCCCCCACATGTCTAGGTGATATGTTTCAGAATTTCACTACCCTCATAGAAGCATAGAATCATAGAATGGTTTAGGTTGGNGTCTCCTCGAAGCCTTCTCTTCTCCAGGCTGCAGAGCCCCAACTCTCTCAGCCTGTCCTCATAGCAAAGACACAAAGCAAAGCATCAGCTAAAACCAAGTTCACTGCTGAAGTACAATCCTCCTGCTCTGGATATTAGAATGAAAATGTTACAAGTTCAGACTGGAAATGAAAAACTGGTCAGGAAAAACTGGGGCTGAGGGACTACCCAAACAGGATTTACTCTCACAGATTGACATCCAAAAAAGGAGCAGCACTTCCTCCTAGAATGAAACATTTGCCCAGGAGCAGCAGTTCAAGACTGCTTTTCTCATGCGGGTAAATGCTGCCTACTATGTGGATCTCAACATTCCAGCTGGGAAGAGCTTCAATTTTCAAACTAGCATGAATGAATTAATGACAAATAATAAGAAGATTTCTGATTACCCTTGCTTTAACTTCAACATTTTTCAGTATTTGGTCAGTTAGTGAATCAAGGCTGCAGAAAGCCAAACAAAGTTACTGTGGAAAGAGAAATATTACAATCCCTCAACTCCTGTCATTTAGGTACTCCAAAAATCGCATTAAGTACCAGGTCCTAAATCTTAAAAACCATTCCATTCCCTTGGGTGATATTCAACATGTCAATTCCTCATGCTGGAAAGAGTAAGCAGCTAATTTATTTCCCATCATGATCATTCCAGCACCATGTGGCTGACAAAGGCATCACATAGGCTAAATGTGGATAGGAAAGTAATTGTCCAGTCCTGACTTTTCATATGCATTGCCATTTAATCTCTAAGGACCTAATATTTTCATGCCTTCTACCAAACCCATTCTCCATGCATTCATTCCAACCCAGAATGCATAAAAGCGATAATTAGCAATGGAAAGGAAAGAATGGTGCAGTTAATCACATCTCCAGTATTAAGAAAGAAAACCAACCAACACCCAGATGTTTTCCCCTTGCTAAAATTATCTAAACCATAACTTTTGATTACAAAAAAAATTAATTAACCCAATCCCAATTCTTCTGGAATTAAAGCTTGCAATTTCTAAACTACTTAGAAACATGACTTGAGAATATAAATGCTAATGGGTGCTGTGCTAGTTTGAGCCTAGCTGGGCCTAGCTTCTCGCCCACGTTTTGGTGAGAAGAACTAGATAATGGGCTGAGAAATGAAAACAATGGTGAGGTCTACTTCCCTCACAGTCTTGCTGAGATGTGTAAAGAAGAGAGGCAAAACAAAGATTAAGTCACTTTGCTTGGGCACTTGAGTCAGGGCTGTTCTCTTCTGCTTTGCCTGCTGGGAAGCTGAGGCTGCTGGCTGAACTCCATCTTGCTTTCTAACCTCACCCTCCATTTGCTTTGGCTGATTTCACCTTTACTTCTTAATCCTCTTGGCCGGACCTCCATTCTTCCTTGGGACTGGGGTAAGGTTGAGAGAGGTAGGGGGAAGGTGAGGGGTGGTTG
>WAAF01020669.1:147166-207371 GCA_013400475.1 Tricholaema leucomelas
CGGCTGAGTCTAGTCTAGGTGATTTTCCAAAGTATGGGGGGGGGGGGGAACACCCAAACCACCACATAAGTGCAAAAAAAAAAGTTGTATTTCATTGCCATGCCAGTGCTGTGTTGCAGGGTAGTTGAAGAAGCTAGGCAGGAGGGTGCTATAATTTAAACATCCCTGACTCTCCTCAGAGGATGCACAGTGGACTCCTAAGCACTACTCTGGTGCCCGGATTGGCACTTAAGGATGCGGTTAAGTGTTGACCCTTCAGTGCTGGGTGAAGGGTTGGATTGCATGATCTTTAAGGTCTCTTCCAACCACATGTATTCTGTGATTCTGTGAAGGGGGCTACAAGAAAGCTGGGGAGGGGCTTTTTATAAGAGCATTTGGTGATAGGATATGGGCTAAAGGGGTTTTAGGGTAGCTTTAGATTGAACATTGAGACACTGGAACAGACTGCCCAGAGGCATTGGGGATAACTCACCTGTGGAATTGCTGAAGATCAGGCTGTATGAGGCTTTAAGCAACCTGTTGTAGTGGGAGGTATTTCTGCCCATGGCAGGGAGGTTGGAATTAAATGATCTTTAAGGTGCTTTACAACTCAAGCCATTCTATGATGTTATGATTCTCACAGAATCTGCTTGCCTTTAACATCTCATATGCTCACATATTTTTCTTTCACATGAGAATTTCCAAACCATCTGTTTCTCAACACCTCAGTGCTAAAGGGCTCCTTGTCAAAAACTATGTGCACCTTCTTTGAACCGATAACAGCTGGAGGGTTGTCTAACCAGGTTTTGCAAACTTGTGTTGCCAAAGCAGCCTAGATGCTGGCTATGAAACACCGACACAGTACTGGCTGAAGCCCACCACCATCAGCCTCTCTTCTTGCATCTTTCCAGCTGGGGATGTTTGAGCACCTCACTGAAGTCATGAATACTCAGATGTTTCAATGACTGACTTTAAAAACCAACATGCCTGAAAATCCAAGTATTTGGTGTTAATCATAAGCCAGTCCACAGAGAAATGAAAAATTAGCCTCTACCACACCATGTTAATCCTACATCGAGTTAAGCAAAGCAAGAGGGAAAGCAAGTGTGGAATCATGGAACTGTTAAGGATGGAAAAAACCTCTAAGATCACTGACCACAACCTTCAACCTGCCACCAAATCATGTCCCAAGGGGCTATCTCCACACACTTCTTGAACACCTCCATCACCTGCCTGGGCAGCCTGTTCCAATGCCTGACCACTCACATGTTTCCTAATATCCAACCTAAACCTCCTCTGGTGCAACTTACGGACATTTCCTCTTGTCTTACCACTTGATATTAGGGAAAAAAGACCAACTCCTCCCTCACTCTAACCTCCTTTCATGTAGCCACAGAGAGGACCAAGGTCTCCCCTCAGCCTTCTGTTCTCCAAAAAGACAATAAGTGCAAATAGAATCTAAAGAACATCAGCACTGTGGGTTTTGCCCATGGCTTAGCCTTCTGTCATGGGAGAGAGTTTCATATCCTTTTTGTCCTAAGACTTCTCAAAGTTCACAGTTACGTTCTAGTTACACCAGACAGTGGTTTGTAGAAAATAAAATCTTTCTGCTTTCACAATTTTCTCTTAGTTATGAAGTAAACCTGGGAAAGTGTTTCTAGATAAGAGTTAGCTCAATGTAAGACTGGTGAGTTTGGCCCTTCTCCCAAATATTTATAACACTGGAATCCAGCACATTCCATCACAAGACAACAGATTAATGGGTTGAGAAAAAAATGAGAACATCTTACAAAGCAATGTGTCTCCTACAAACACTTGGCTACAACTTCTGGCAACAGGTTTGAAAAACATGGATCATAGAATCACAGAATGGTTTGGGTTGGAAGGGATCTTAAAGATCATCTAGTTCCAAATCCCCTGCCATCTTCTTCAAGAAGATGTCTGTTAAACAGGAACCTTCTCATCATGATATGTGTAGAATAGGCTTTCTTCTGCTAAATCAGGGCATTGATGAACTAGTCCGTAGTGATTTGCTTTCCTGGAAGTATATACTGACTTCTAAATGCTAATGGTCCTATCCAACTTCTCTCTCAGGATGCTCAGAGTAGAAATAATAGATTGTCTTATGGTTTAATTCTGAGAATTACAGGGGGAAAAAAAAGGTGCAGAACAATGAAATGAGACATTATATTGTACCATATGGTCCATTTTAGAACAATTCACATGCAGTTCTACAGTAAGCTGTGGCTACAATGCCTGCTAAATGCATTTGCAGGCTGTTGCAATAGTTTCAGGCCTGTTGGAATCATACAATCATGGAATAGTTTTGGTTGTAAAAGACCTCTAAGATCATTTCTTGAGCATCTCCAGGGAAGGTGACTCCACTTCCTTACTTTGATCAGCCCTAGAAAACTGACACATGTTTACATGATGGTTACTTCAGGCTGGGGAGAGGCCTCGAGCACAGCCCTACGAGGAGAGGCTGAGGGAGCTGGGATTGTTTAGCCTGGAGAAGAGGAGGCTCAGGGCAGACCTTATTGCTGTGTACAGCTACCTGAGGGGTGGTTGTAGCCAGGAGGAGGTTGCTCTCTTCTCTCAGGCAGCCAGCACCAGAACAAGAGGACACAGCCTCAGGCTGTGCCAGGGGAAATTTAGGCTTGAGGTGAGGAGAAAGTTCTTCACTGAGAGAGTCATTGGACACTGGAATGGGCTGCCCAGGGAGGTGGTGGAGTCGCCGTCCCTGGAGCTGTTCAAGGCAGGATTGGACGTGGCACTTGGTGCCATGGTCTAGCCTTGAGCTCTGTGGTGAAGGGTTGGACTTGGTGATCTGTGAGGTCTCTTCCAACCCTGACGATACTATGATACTACTACGACACTATGATACTATGATAGAAGCTCTCAGCCGAATTCTAGCTACTCTGATAAAGTTTTTCCTTGGATTGTTCATGTGATAAACAACAAGGAATGTGAAAATAAGGAAAAGTCATGGAGAGTGAGGAATTGCAACCCCTTTTTGTGAAGAAATTTTTCCTAGTATCCAGTCGGGACCTCCCCTGGCACCACTTGAAGCTGTTTCTTCTCCTGTCACTTGTTGCATGTGAGAAGAGACCAACTCCCACGTCACTCCAGCCTCCTTCGAGGTAGTTGTGAAGGTCGATGATATCTTCCCTCAAGCCTCCTCTTACTGTTGAAGGATTCTAATTCAGAAAGACTGCTCTGAAATGCTGAAACACTGGGAAGTCTGGTCTGAACAGAAGAGTGTGCTCTGAGTTGCTAGGAAATTAATGACAAATCCTGCTAACTCAATCCTTTTCCCCTCCAGCCTAGGTTTAGTAATTTAGAAACAGTTTTGAGACCTTCGGGGTTACATCCCTGTTCAGAACAGGCACTAGTGTGAAAATCTTTGAGGTATAAAGCCCACTTTCATTTTGTTTTACCAAGGATTCATAGAATCATAGACTCATAGAATGGTTTGGATTGGAAGGAACCTTAAAGATCATCTAGCTTGAATTCCACTGCTATGGGCCGGGACACCTTCTACTAGACCAGGTCGCTCAAAACCTGATCCAGTCTGGCTTTTAACACAGGCAGGAATGAGGCATTCACAATCCCTCTGTGAACAACCTGTTCCAGTGTCTCAGCATCCTCACTGTAAAGATTTTCTTCTTAGTTTTCAGTTTAAATCTTCCCTCCTCAAGTTTAAGTCCATTCCCTCTTGTTCTGTCAGTACAAGCCCTTGCAAAAAGCCCCTCCTCAGCTTTCTCACAGCCCCCTTCAGGTACTGGAAGACCATTATAAGGTCTCCCCAGAGCCTTCTCTTCTCCAGGCTGAAGAGAGCAAACTCTCTCAGCCCATCCTCATAGGGGGGGTTGCTCCAGCCTTCTAATCATCTTTGTGGTTGGTCATCATCAAGAGAAAGCAGCTCTTGCAGAACTGATTTTGAAACAACCAAGTGAACAGGGCTGCTGTTCCCAGCTTTAGCATCCAGATCTAGAGGGTTTATGTTTTGGGTTTAGTTTCTTTTTGCTTTATTTTGTATTGTTTGGTTTTGTTGTTGGTTTTGTTTCAGTAGAAAGCTAAACCTATGCAAGTGAAGGATACAGCAGATATCAGAGAATAACAGTGATACAAAAGGATTTTCAGGCATAGTAATTTTGTCCTTGACAGTGCAATTACCTTTACTATTCTGACTCCTAAAGGTTCTGATTTTACAGAGATGCTGGGCAACTGCAGTTTCGTTTCTGGTTGATCTCTAAATGATTAAGACTTGAGAAATGCATGTCATAGAATCACAGAATGGTTTGAGTTGGAAAGCACCTTAAGATCATCTAGTTCAAATCCTGTTGTCATGGGGAGGGACACCTTCTACTAGACCAGGTTGTTCAAACCTCACCCATCCTGGTCTTAAACAATTCTAAGGATAAGGCATCCATAGTTTTTCTGGGCAACCTATTCCAGTGTGTCACAACCTTCACTGTAAAGAATTTCTTTCTAATATCTGGTCTAAATCTCCCTTATTTCAAGTGAGAGCCATTCCTCTCCTCATCCTACCACTAAAGCTCTTGTAAATAGTCCTTTCTCTGTGATCTAATCCTTACCAAAAAGATACTAAGTTTTTTTGTTGGTTTCCCTCCCCCCCCCCCCCCCCCCCATCATATTCCTTGAAAGTTATGTATTTCCCTCAATAGATATTCCTGGTACAACTCTCCAGTAAATAATAAAACACAGAAATCACATCCTCCAAAACATCTGCTATCTAGCAAATGCTTTACATGTCTAGAAAGTGCCTAGCTGAAACAGAAAGCTGTTTTTTAGCATCAACCAGTCAAAGATCTGCTCTCTCTGTACATGAATTTTGGCAGGGTTTTGGAAATGATAGCACAAAATATGAACTTGCTAGAGCACTTGGAATTCAAAGTCACACTATTTGTTTTATTTTAGAACTGAAGGTTTGGATAGAAGCAGCTGCTGACTTTGTTTTGCTTGTGGAGGGGTGGGATGAGGACAGTGAACTCTAGTGCTGGTGTTGGAGAATTAAACACTGCCTAACTTCTTAATCTGCAAAACTGTCACGGTGTTATAAGTGTAAAGGAAGAGCAGTGTGGGCAGCAGGGCAAGGGAGGGGATTCTCCCCCTTTGCTCTGCTCTTGTCAGACCCCACCTGGAGTACTGTGTGCAGTTCTGGAGCCCCCAGCCATCCAGTCCAACCTAGCACCCAGCCCTAGCCAGTCAACCAGACCATGGCACTAAGTGCCTCATCCAGGCTTTTCTTCAACACCCCCAGGGATGGTGACTCCACCACCTCCCTGGGCAGCCCATTCCAATGCCAATCACTCTCTCCGGCAAGAACTTCCTCCTAGCATCCAGCCTGTATTTCCCCAGGCACAACTTGAGGCTGTGTCCCCTTGTTCTGTTGCTGGTTGCCTGGGAGAAGAGACCANCTTGGCCACCTGGGCACACTGCTGGCTCATCTTCATTTGATCAATGAGCTGAGATTTTGTTTGTGATAAATTTTCCAGATCCTCAGAGAAAACATTCAAAGGCCAAATTCGTGCTCTGCTAACCATTCTGGTTTTAGTTTTTGCTATTTTGGGGTGGGTTTGTTTTTTCCCATAACAAAATGGAATCGACTGGGCTTCAGGAAAGCTGCTTAAGCAATGTCATATGTCTAACAGTTTGTCATAAATAATGAATAATCTCAAGGCAAACAGTGTTCAAGAAAACACTTAAGATCCAAGCTATTCCTTGAAAAGATTCAGTGACTACTGACAGATGAAAACAGCATTCGCAGAAATCAGGACTAATTCATGAATGATTCACAAACAGAACAAACAGCTGAATTCATAATTAATATTCCATACTTCAGTAGTTCAACCACCAAAGAAAATAACCTTATTTGACTGGAAAGTAATGACCTGAGTTGCTTACTAAGTAATCACAGGACACTATGTAATAGTCCACAGTGCCTCAGGAAAAGTAAGACTGTGTGAGCAGGCATATATTGAGTAATTATCTGGTGGAAAACAGCCATCCTTGAGGTCAAGAAGGCCAAAGGTATCCTGGAGTGTCCTGATGAGACCTTATCTGGAGTACTGTGCCCATTTCTGAGCTACCCACTTCAAGAGGGACAGGAAAATACTAGAAAGACTCCCGTGGATGCTACAAGGATGGTGAGGGGACTGGAATATCTGTCTAATGGGCAAAGGCTGTGAGACATGAGGGCTCTTCAGCTGGGAGAAGAGAAGGCTGAAAGTTAATCTGATCAGTGTTCACAATTATCTTAAAGAGGGGTGCCAAGGAGAAGGTGCCAGTCTCTTTCCAGTGGTGCCTTGTGAAGGGACAAGGAGCAACAGATACAAACTGGAACACAGGGAGTTCCCCCTCAACATGAGGAAAAAATTTGCTGTGATGGTGCTAGAACACTGAAACAGGTTGTTGTGAGAGTCTAAATCCTCTCTCCTGCTCATCAGCAAAGATAAAGATTGCATCTCTCTCCCTAATCAACCAAGACAAAGATTGCCTTTGTTAGCTTCCGGGGCTCAGGCTCGGTGCTTGGCCTAAAGCTCAGAGATGCAGATCAACAGACAGCGCCTTGGAAACTCCTGGACCTCAGCCTGCCTGGAATGCTCAGGGTGCACACATCTTACCTCAGCTACCCCGAAGAGAAAAGGCTTCTGTGTATTCAGGGTACGGACAGGTACAGCCAGGGAGGGGTGGAGGCCCTCCCCCCAGAGGTGCCAGACCCCTGCCAATGCATGAGGATACACAGGAAGATTTCCTGGGGAGCTGCAGCTGGACACGGGCAGAAAACTGTATAAAAGGCAGGAGGAATCCCTGCCAAAGGGTGAACTTCTACCAGAACACCAAGGGTGGACCTCCACCAGATCACCAAGTGGAAGTCCACCAGACTACCAGAGCTGCACCACCACCAGAAGAACCCCTGACGAACTCCACAGAAGATCATCCCTGGGCCACGCACCCATCTCTCTCTCTCACAGTCTCACAGTATCACCAGGGTTGGAAGAGACCTCACAGATCATCAAGTCCAAGCTGTTACCACAGAGCTCAAGGCTAGACCATGGCACCAAGTGCCACGTCCAATCCTGCCTTGAACAGCTCCAGGGACGGCGACTCCACCACCTCCCTGGGCAGCCCATTCCAGTGTCCAATGACTCTCTCAGTGAAGAACTTTCTCCTCACCTCAAGCCTAAATTTCCCCTGGCGCAGCCTGAGGCTGTGTCCTCTCGTTCTGGTGCTGGCTGCCTGAGAGAAGAGAGCAACCTCCTCCTGGCTACAACCACCCCTCAGGTAGCTGTAGACAGCAATAAGGTCACCCCTGAGCCTCCTCTTCTCCAGGCTAAACAATCCCAGCTCCCTCAGCCTCTCCTCGTAGGGCTGTGCTCGAGGCCTCTCCCCAGCCTCGTTGCCCTTCTCTGGACATGTTCAAGCATCTCAATGTCCCTCTTAAACTGGGGGGCCCAGAACTGGACACAGTCATCTGTGACTGAGGGTAGTATGATCCCAGCTCTTTTCCTTCCCTGCTTCTTCTCTTCTTCTCCATCATTCTCTTTATCTCTCTCCCTCCCCCTTCTCTCTCTCTCCCTCTGTTTTGTCCAACCTTATCCTTTAATAGTTTTGTGGTGATACATGGCCCCATTTGCACCTTAATTTCACAACACAGAAATCCATAAGAACAGATCTTGCTCCTCTGGACAGAGATATTGTTCATCTCTGTTCTCTGGACCTTTACAGTTGTCCAGAGAGGCTGTGGAGTCTCCTTCTCTGGACACCTTCAAAACATGTCTGGATGCATTCCATTGTGGCCTGCCCTAGATGATCCTGCTTTGGCAGAGGGGTTGGACTCAGTGGAGTCTAGATATCCCTTCTAACTCCTACCATTCTGTGATCTTGTTTGAGATGAAGCTTTGCCATATTAAAATATTCTACCCTTGCATTCTGTGCATTGTTTGCTGGTGAAACCTCAAAAACAAGCTGCTTTGTTTTTAATAAGAGACGTGGAGAGAAAGCAGGTTAAGTCTGATTAGACTTCAGGGAATGTGGAGCAACACCTTTTGAACAAGAACTTGTCCAAAATGCTCCATATCACACAGAAATTATTCATGATAAGGAAGATAAATTTAAGATTAAAAAAAATCTTCACAACATTTTGTCTCATAAAATATTCCAAAATTCCACTACTTTGATTGGGTTAAAAGGAAAAAAAAAAAGACTTGAAAGCTTAGAATTTCCTTTGGATTCAAACTGTTCTTAGCAAATCCACTTCTAAGTACAAGACAATCAATAATAATGTCAGACATTTTTTTTCCTTGCAGATAAAAACAGTTACTGAATTCTTTTACATGTTCAATTTAATTGAAACTGTCAACTGAATAGAAATATCCAATTGTTATTTGGACAAAATTTTTCACAGTAGGAAACAAAATTTTCCTGTATTCCCATTCTAACAAATATTTAGGTGAAAACAAAAGGAAGTGTATGAGTTACCATCCCTGAAGGTATTTAGAAGACAGTGGCAGTTCAGTTAGGGATATATTCAATTCAACCATCTGAATTTCTTAGAAAGCAGTTCCTTAGTTGTATCTCAGCATCAAACTTCATCTTATTCTCTCAATTCAGGTTTGCCTCCCATCGCCATAGCAGACAGGCAGGCAGGGAACAAGAGAAAAAAACCCTAAAGCCTGTATCAGGAACAGTGTGGCCAGCAGGACAAGGGAGGTTACTCTTCCTCTGTACTCAACACTGGTCAGGCTACACCTTGAGTACTGTGTTCAGTTCTGGGCTCCTCAATTCAAGAGAGATGTTGAGAGAAGGGCAACAAAGCTGGTGAGAGGCCTGGAGCACAGACCTATGAGGAGAGGCTGAGGGAGCTGGGGGTGTTTACCCTGGGGAAGAGGAGGCTCAGGGCAGACCTCGTTGCTGTCTACAACTACCTGAAGGGAGGCTATAGCCAGGTGGGGGTTGGTCTCTTCTCCCAGGCAACCAGCAACAGAACAAGGGGACACAGTCTCAGTTGTGCCAGGGGAGGTGTAGACTGGATGTTAGGAGGAAGTTCTTTACAGAGAGAGTGATTGGCATTGGAATGGGCTGCCCAGGGAGGTGGTGGAGTTGCCATCCCTGGAGGTGTTCAAGAAAAGACAGACTGAGGACTTAGTGTCATGGTCTGGTTGATTGGACAGGGCTGGGTGATAGTTTGGACTGGATGATCTTGGAGGTCCCTTCCACTCTGATTGATTCTATGATTCTATGATTCTGAAAGCTTACATTTGCTCAGGTAATTCTTATGATTCCATAAAATGCATTAGAGAATACATGTTCAACCCAAACCCTCAGCTTGTAAAGAAACAAGTTCTATAGAGGTAAAATTTATCTATGGCAAAATACTAATTTATATCATGGGGAATGGGTTTAAGCTGGCAGAGGGGAAATTTAGACTGGATGTTAGGAGGAAGTTCTTTACAGTGAGGGTGGTAAGGCACTGGAATGGGTTGCCCAGGGAGGTTGTGGATGCTTCCTCCCTGGAGGTGTTTAAGGTCAGGCTGGATGAGGCCTTGGGCGAGCTGCTCTAGTGGGAGGTGTCCCTGCCTGTGGCAGGGGGTTGGAGCTGGATGATCCTTGAGGTCCCTTCCAACCTAAACCATTCTATGATTCTATGATCATATTTATTTAATATTGATCTGAAGCAAAATAATTTGGATTAGTGTCAAAACAAAACCAATACTCTTATTCAGGTCAACTAACATGAAATAAAAGTGCTATTGTAATTTTAATTCCCCATCAGAAAAATACAAGACTTAAAAAATTGCCATCATGCTTCCCCTTCCCCCTCCCTTCCCCCCTTGAATTACACCTCGCAGTAGAATATCACTTGGGTGAAAATTTCCCAACTGTCTCTAGCTAAATTCCGTGGTTAGGTATTTTGATATGTTTCTTGACTTTGCAGAGGCAGAATGCTCTGTGCTTCCACCAGAATGGATTCATAAATAGTGTAGCTAGAAGAGACATTCCTGTTTATTAACCTGATGTCCTGTGCAGCACAGTCAATAGAGATTCCCTGAAATGTGCTAAAATCAGATTAAAGAAAAAAAAATTAAAATAGCAGATTTGGGTTGGAAGGGACTTTAAAGATCATCTAGCTCTAAAACCCCTGAGATGGGCAGGCACACCTTGCACTAGATCATGGTCTCCTCTCCCAGGCAACCAGCAACAGAACAAGGGGACACAGCCTCAAGTTGTGCCGAGGGAAGTATAGGCTGGATGTTAGGAGGAAGTTCTTCCCAGAGAGAGTGATTGGCATTGGAATGGGCTGCCCAGGGAGGTGGTGGAGTCACCGTCCCTGGAAGTGTTGAAGAAAAGCCTGGATGAGGCACTTAGTGCCATGGTCTGGTTGATTGGACAGGGCTGGGTGCTAGGTTGGACTGGATGAGCTTGGAGGTCTCTTCCAACCTGGTTGATTCTATGATTCTGTGTTGTTCAAACCCTCATTCAACCTGGCTTTGCAGACTTTCAAGAAGGAGGCATTCACAACCTGCCTGCATAACCTCTTCCAGTGTCCCACCACCCTCAATGCAAGGAATTTCTTCCTAATAGCCAGTTTCAATCTATCCTCTTCCAGTTTAAATTCATTCCCCCTTATCACTACAAGCCCAATCTTGGCAAGTTTAAGTCCTTCCAAATGTTAAGCAACCTCACTGCTAAATATTTGTATCCAAATCCTTGTCTAAATTTATTCTGTTTCCATTTCCAGACCTCAGATCTTCTTATATATCTGTCTGCTATACTAAGGAGTATTTTAAAATTGCATTCATAGAACCATAGAATGTTTTGGCTTGGAGAGGACCATTAAGTTCCAATCCCCTTGCCATGGGTGGGGACACCTCCCACTAGACTAGGTTGCTGAAGGCCCTATCCAGTCTGGCACGGGGAACATTGCTGTTCTTCATGTAGTTCTTTACAGAGTGTGATGAAGCTGCCACCCCCCTGCTTAGCCTTGTCTTTGTAAAGATAAACAGTGCCTGCTGGAGTCTTTGACCATCACACATGTCTTGCCACGCTTTAGTCGCTCTTGTGGCTACTCTTTGATGAAAGCATACTGCTGGTAACACACTGAAGGCACTGAGTCCTTAATTTGGTCACAGCTGTGAACACAAGGGCTGCTACAGCGCTTCTGGAGCTTAGTGGAAAGCTTCCACTTGGATGTGAGGAGTTTTGATCTATAGTTCAGAGTACCTGCTCTTTTGCAAGAGCCAGAATTCTGCCTGCTCACCTGCCTGCCTTCCACTTGGCTTCTCTCCAGCTCCTGCCTAAGGGATGCTCTGCAGCCGTTTAGACAGCTTGTATCCCACCAAGATGTTGGCCTCAACAGCATGCCCATTAAGTCAAAATAAAAGCAACACAAAATGTCTTAACTGAGCTTTCTCCAACGTGCAGTTCACGAATGCTCTTGTTTTATTGCTGCCATTTAAGTGGAAGGATTTGGAAATCAGAACTGAGAATCTCTCTTTCTGTATATCCCTTTGTGGGGCAATCAGTGGGTGTTCATTATCTAAATGCTTTTGATAATCAAAGGCTGAATATGACTCTGCTGGTGGAACAAAAGCACTGAAGTTATTTAAGTCTTTATCATGGGTTTGGAGTTTCTGAGACAGAGTACAAAAAGATTCACTTGCAAAGAATAAGACTCATGTTTTTGGCACCAACATTTCATCTCAAAATGAGTTTCACAGATTCAGTGTCTGGTTCCTTGGAATTGTTCATGTGGTTTTTATTCAAGATGCTGACAGCTGTATTGATGTTTTCTTTCTAGGTCTCACAGTGCCTTCTCTAGGATAGAATCACATAACCACCATTGTTGGAAAAGACCTTGAGATCATCAAGTCTAACTCTACCAGTACCGCTACAACACACATGCTTGAGCACCATGTCTGGACAGTTTTTAAACACCTCAAGGTATGGCAATTCAACCACTTCCCTGGACAGCCTGTAATAGGGCTGTGTTCCAGGCCCCTCACCAGCTTTGTTGCCCTTCTCTGAACAAATTCTAGTACTTCAATATCTCTCTTGAATTGAGGAGCACAGAACTGGACACAGTACTCAAGGTGTGGCCTGACCAGTGTTGAGTCTAGGGAAGAATAACCTCCCTTGTCCTACTGGCCACACTAATCTTTATACAGGCCAGGACGCCATTGGCTTTCCTGCCCACCTGGGCACACTGCTGGCTCATCTTCAGCCTATTATCTACCAGTTCCATGAGGTCCCTTTCTTCCTGGCTGCTCTCCAGCCACTCTGTTCCTAGCCTGCAGTGCTGCTTGGGGTTGTTGTGGCCAACATATAGAACCCTGCACTTGGCCTTGTTAAATCTCACCCCATTGGCCTCTGCTAGTCCATCCAGCCTGTCAAGGTCCCTCCACAGAGCTGTCCTACCTTCCAACAGATTGACACCTGCTCCTAGCTTGGTGTCATCTGCAAACTTACTGATGATGGACTAAGTTTCACTGGTCCCATGGTAAAGCCTGTGTGTTAGTCCCACTTTCAGAGCAAGCCATGCACTCTCAGATCTAAACTGCTGCACCAGTCATCTTTGAGGGTCCTCTTCATCAAAAGACTCATAAAGCTGTCACAGAGAGCTCCATTTTGCATCTCAACACTCTTGAATGAGGAAGCTGTGAGCTTGTCTTGTCATCAGCTGCTATAATCACACAGCTTACGGTCTGGTAGATAAGCACCTATCTTCCTGGACCAATGGTGTGAAGACATTTCAAGACAAACGATGTTGAGGCAAATGTGAGGAAAACAGAGTTAACTTCTTACACCCATAAGATTTATTCTCAAGATCCTTCACCAGCTTTGTTACCCTAAAACCTTACAAGCAAACGAATTAACAGAATCACAGAATACCAGATTGGAAGGGATGTCAAGGATCATCTTGGTCCAACCTTCCTAGGGAAATAGTACTTTTAATGAGGTTTCCTATGAGTCAGGAGATACCTTCACTGGCCACATGGTAACAGCCAGAGACAGTCTCTCAGTCAAACATCCTTACACCATGGAATGACCCATTGGCCAAAGAGGAACTTTCTATACATTATATAGCTTGTGGGCCAGCCAGCTTCCTGACTGCATGCAATTACAAAAGGGTTTCTGGTCAAAGTGTGCCATTTTGAACAAAACCCAAGATGACTGTCATCTCATCACACAGACAGAAAATACAGTAACACCTCTCAAGACATACTTCCGTAGGCAGAGACACTTTCCACTAGACCAAATTGCTCAAGACCTCATCCAATGTGGCCTTCCATGTCTTTTCCCCAAGTCAGACTTTTACTATCAGCGTTTTTTATCTGCTGACTCCTGAAACATGTGTTTTGAAGTAAAAAAAGAGTTCATTTAAATTCTTTCCTGTTGTCTGATAGCTCTACAATAGCTATATAGAAAAATGATGGGAAAACACCTCCTTGCTAACATTGCAGAACAGATGCATGCTGAGCATGTGCACCATTCCAAATAGCAAGGACACCAGAAAGCAAATCAATCCATGCAGGTTTAATTTAATTTCCTTAGGAGTCAAGACATACAAACACAGATAGCATGAAGACGAATGCCATCTAGGAATGAGAGCTACAGACCTGTGGTGCTGCTCAGATCAGTATCACTGCCCACAGAAACTCCTGAACAAAAAAAGGATGTCTAAAATAAAGAGATTCTCTTTCTCCTTCAGAAGTGTACTGAGCTGAGATTGATGGGGTTACCGTGGTTGGGTAGACTGAGTTTCTCAGTCTACTGAACTGAGCCATTTTGGCACTGAAGGTGAAAATCAGCATTCTGCCGATTCCTGTTTCTGGTTTTAAAGAAAGGTCAAGAATTGTGCCTATCCTACTGCCACATTAGGGTGTAAGTAAACGTTTAATACCACATTAGGGTGTAAGTAAATGTTTAATACCACATTAGGGTGTAAGTAAATGTTTAAGTAACGCTGCAACACAATTCCTCATTTCTCTTGTCCAAATCCATGGAGAGAATCTAAGACAGCTGAGAAATACGATCATGCTATTGCAATTCTTATTCATGCACTAACACATCCTTCCTCAATCTGAGGAAAAACTTCTTTCCCCTGAGGGTGCCAGATCACTGGAACAGGTTGCCAGAGAGATTGTGGAGTCTCCTTCTCTGGAGACTTTCATGACCCTTCTGGATGTGCTCCTGTGTGACCTGCCCTGGGCGACCCCGTCTTGGCAAGGGGATTGGACTTGATGACCTCCAGAGGTCCCTCCCAATCCCTACCATTTTGTGATTCTATGAGTCCATGATTCCCTCTCAAACCACTATGTCCTGTATTAGTTATTCAGCTAAATGCCTTCTTTTCCACTCAGAAGTGACTGTGTGCATTTTGCTGCCAAATATATCATTAGTTTTGTTATTGAGACAATGAATTGCCTTTGTCAGTTCATGAACTGGCACATTCCCATTAGATGATGTATCTAATGGGGACTACATTCACTAAGGTTTGTTCAATCTCACCGCTTGAGTAGTGTATCTGCTGAAGAAAACTGCAAACATACTCATGAAATAAATAATTATGCAATTAAACCAGAGTCATACATTATAAGATAATGCCTGATTAAAGTCTCAGACATTTTAGCAGTATTATGGGAGTAAAGGGCTTGATGTTATTGCTACCTGCTCACTCAGCACATCTCCCTAATTTATTAGTTGCATTTTACAACTATCCACAAATGGCTCACAACAGGGATGATTCTAGAAAACTCATAGAACTTTTCAGCTAGGGCAGGGTAGATTTAGGTTGGACGTTAGGAGGAAGTTCTTCACAATGAGGGTAGTGAAACACTGAAACAGGTTGCCCAGAGCTGCATTGGAGGCCCCATTCCTGGAGACATTCAAGATCAAACTTGATGGGGCCCTGAGCAACTTGATCTAGCTGGAGACAGCCCTGATTATTGCATGAGAGTTGGACAAGATGACTTATAAGGGTCCCTTCCAACTCAATGGATTATACAATTCTACGACTTCCAAATCTTCAGCCTTATTCTGTAGCATGAAGCTAGGCTTTTTCTCTCAAAAGCAGTGATGTCAAGTGAACCTTCAGGCTGAGGTGCACCCTCATGCTGACTCCTACATGTGCATTGCTATCACATGTTTGAATTCCTTTCTCTTTAAAAAGACAGTCAGGGATTTCCAGATTACCATATCCAACCTTGATGAAAGCCAAGGGCCCAGGATCTAAACTAGAACACATCCTTGGCATAGGCTGCTGACAATCAACATTTTCATTTATTAGAAAGTTTAATCTTGGTCTCATGGAGCTGCTGCTTTGCTGTATCAACCCTTAACTACAGAAAAAATTGTTACCCTTCAGAAGTTGTGAGTTTTCCAAACTGCATGGGGATCTAGAGCAAGGAAGTGAAAGTTCGTAAAATATAACAAAGTCTGCCAAATATTAATGTTCAAAGCATGTGGTGGAGATCCTATCCCTGGAGACTTTCAAGGTCAAACTTCATGGGGACCAGAGCAAACTGATTTAGTTGGAGGTGTCTCTCCTCACTGCATGGCAGTGATGAGCTTTGAGGGTCCCTTCCAACCCAGGCATTTGATGAATCTATGAAAGCTTCCTGTGCTCCTAGACACATTTTTCAGGAACAGTGTTTTGTTGCTGCTGCCTTAGAGAGGTGGCAAGAAAGGAAGGGTAGAGGGAAAGCTGGAAGCAGGTAAGACAATTTGTGCCAGAAAAGTAGTGATGTAATCCCCACTGGATAGGCTATCATGATATGTCATACAAAATACTGAGATGTTTAAGGGAATTAATTAGTTTACCATTTCTATAAATACACTCTTGAGTGGCAGGTGTTCTGGCATCCATATGCAAAAGCTCACTGCCCAAATACAACTGCAAAAACTACCCATCAGGAAAAAAATCCTGTGTATCTGCTGAGAAAATAGATATGTTGTGCCAGCTTCTTCTTCTCAGAGTAGCATGGACAGCAAACCTCTTAACTCTGTCATGCCCACGTAACCACAGAGTGAAATGTGCAAATAAGAAGAGCACAGAGGCTGCCTGCACTGTTTTCTTTTGGGTTTCATTTAACTGACATGCTTCATACCGAATGTTGCTTTCTCTACAAGGTGATAAACCATAGAATGAGCCACTCCATCATCTTTCTAGGGATGGAGGTGAGGCTGACTGGTCTGTGGTTGCCTGAGTCTTCCTTCTAGCATTTTTTTGAAGACTGGAGTGATATTTGCTTTCTTTCAGTCATCAGAGTCTGTGTCTTCCCCCTCGTATGAGATGACAGAATCAGAGGAAATGGCCTGAAATTGTGCTAGGAGAGGTTTAGGTTGGATATTGGGAAAAAAAATCGTTATAAAATTGTGGTCAGAGAGTGGTAGAGAGCAATGTGGTCTCCCCTCAGCTTCCTCTTCTCCAGACTAAACTATCCAAGCTCCCTCAGCCACTCCTCACCAGACCTGTTCTCCAGACCCTTCACCGGTTTTGTTGCCCTTCTCTGGAGACTCTCCAGCATCTCAATGTCTTTCTTGTAGTGAGGGGCACAAAGCTCAGCCCAGGATTGGTATGGCCTTACCAGTACAGGGGCATGATCATTTCCCTCCTCCTGCTGGTCACACTATTGCTGATCCAGGCCGGGGTGCCGTTGGCCTCCTTGCCTATCTGAGCACACTGCTGGCTTTTAAACACCACCGCCAGGTTCTTCTCTGCTGGGCAACTTTCTAGCCGCTCTACCCCAAGTCATTTGCAGAACAAAGCAACCCAGCTCTGCCCAACATTGCTCAAACAATCCACTGTATCAGCATGCTGCTTTCTCTGCCTCACGCAACTTTATTCTCCATCCATATAGCACTACCTTGTTCTGTACACGGTGCTATGAGCCCATCTCCAACGGCAACACTCTACTAGACAGCACTGTGCATAACAGGGCTTTTTTCATGATTTCAAGGACCCATCTCTGTAGTAACAGCTGATGTGACATTTTGTAAGCACAGAAGTAAATCACAGGTAACAGAATCATAGAATCATAGAATGGTTTAGGTTGGAAGGGACCTCAAGGATCACCCAGCTCCAACCCCCTGCCATAGGCAGGGACACCTCCCACATCTATAAAGATGAGGCTAGGCTGGGGTAGTATCAGTTTCTCACTGTATAGAAATCAAAATGTATATTTGACAAAAGGCTGATGCTGAGATGACAGAAAAATGGTGCTTGGGAATCTGTGACTGGCTCTCATCTGCCTCACCTGTTCGTTTTGTAGCCAGGAGGTGGTTTTGTTAAGTTTCATCAATTCACTTGCCATTTGGAGAGAATTCTACAATACCTGCATAATATTTCATATTAAAATAATAAGACTCCTCCATGACTCTAGGCTCCTATATACCTTCATTTATTTATACAATGAAATCCAGTAGCATTAATCTAATAATTTCAGTGGCAATGCAACAATGCACACAAATTACTTCCTTTCCCATCATCACTGTGAGAAGTTTGCTCTCAGCTTTCTCCAAATACTTATCAAACTCCTTCTTTTTAGAGCAATCACCACAGAAAGGCAATTTTTGACCCCAGGACTGGCAGTAATTTCAGTTTGCTCAGAGCTGCTCCCCTCTTTGATAATGAGAAAGCTCTAGTTTAAGGATTGCAGCTGATACAACGTGGCCCAGAGGAGAAATCTCCCTGTGTAGCAAGTACCACGTCACAACCACCAACTTCAATTTCAGCTTAAACATTTCTGGAGCACTGCAATCACATTTGCCCATACAAAATATTTCCTGTAGTAAGTAGATACATTCCTCACTAGCTGTGATTTCCAAATTATTTCAAGTTACAACCCTTTTGTAAAGGATGGTGTAAATATGTAGAACCATAGAACTGCTGAAGTTGGAAGACAACTTTAAGACCAAGTCCAGTCACTCGCCCAGAGCTCACAATCCCATCACTACTGCTAATCTGCTACCACTAAACCATGTCCCTCAGCACCACATCTACATGTCTTTAAAACACCTCCAGGAATGGTGACTCCACCACCTCCCTTGCCAGTCTGTTCCAGTGCTTGAGAATCCTTTCTGTGAAGATTTTTTTCCTAATATCCAACCTGAAGCTTCCTTGGCATAGCTTGAGGCTGTTTCCTCTTGTCCTGTCACTTGTTGCATGTGACAAGAGATCAAACCCCACCTCACTCCAACCTCTTTTCAGGGAGTTGTAGACAGTAATGAGGTCTTTCCTCAACCTCCTCTTCTCCATACTAAACAACCCCAGCTGTCTCAGCTGCCTCTCATCAGATTTGTTTTCCAGACTCTTCCCCAGTTTTGTTGACCTTCTCTGGACATGTTCCAGCACCTCAGTGAGTGGCCAAAAACTGAACATGGTGAAGCCTCATCAATGTTGCATACAGTGGGACAGTCACTTCCTTTGAAATTCTGATCACACTATTTGTGATCCAGGTCAGGATGCTGTTTGCCTTCTTGATCACCTGAGCACAATGTTGGCTCATGTTCAGCCAGCTGCCAGCCAATGCCCCAAGTCCTTTTCTGCTGGGCAACTTTCCAGTCACTCTGCCCCATGTCTGTAATATTGCATGTGGTTGTTGTGGCCCAAGTGCGGCACTCAGCAGCTGACCTTGTTGAATCTCACACCCTTGGCCTCATCCCATCTGTCCAGCCCCTCCAGATGTCTCTGCAGAATCTTCATGCCCTCCAGCAGACACCCACACAACTTGGTGTCACCTGCTGACTTGCTAAGGGTGCACTTGATCTCCTCATTCAAATAATTGATAAAGATATTAAACAAGCTGCCCCTAGTACTGAACACTTGGGAACATCACTTCTAGCTACTAACTAGCTGCAATCTAGATTTAAATCCATCCACCACAGCTCTGTGAGCCTATCCATTCAGCCAGCTTTTTACTCTACAAAGCATGTATCTGTCCAATTCATGAGCAATCAGTATAGGTCGGGGACTGACCTGTTGGAGATCACAGGATCACAGGATACTAGGGGTTGGAAGGGACACAAGCTTTAGGTTGAGCCCAACCCCTCCTGCCAGGAGCAGAACCACACAGTCTAGCACAGATCACAGAGGAATGCATCCAGACAGGCCTTGAAAGTCTCCAGAGAAGGAGACTCCACAACCTCTCTAAGGAGTCTGTTCCAGTGCTCTGTGACTCTTACAGTAAAGAAATTCCCCCTTGTGTTGAGGTGGAACCTCTTGGGTTGCAACTGACACCCATTGCTCCNATGCCATGGGTAATGTTATCCACCAGGACCCCCAGCTCCCTCTGCACAAGGCTGCTCTCCAGCAGATCACCTCCCAGCCTGTACTGGTGCAGTTTGCTATTCCTCCCCAGGTGCAGGACTCTGCACTTGTCCTTGTTGAACCTCATTTGGTTCCTCTGTGCCCAGCTCTCCAGTCTGTCCAGGTCTCACTGGATGGCCTCACAGCCTTCAGCTTTATCAACCAAGCCTCCCAGCTTGGTGTCATCAGCAAACTTGCTGAACAGACTCTGTCTGTGCCCTCATCAATATCATTGATGAAGATGTTAAACAGGCCATGAAAATAATCAAGGGAGTGGAAAATGTCCCTTATGAGGAGAGACTGAGGGAGTTGGGGCTCTTTAGCTTGGAAAAGAGGATACTGAGGGAGACTTCATTAATGCTTATAAATATATAAAAGGTGAGTACCAAGAGGGTGGAGCCAGGCTCTTCTCAGTGATGCCCAATGACAGAACAAGGGGCAGTGAGTGCAAGTTGAGCCATAGAAGTTCCATTCGAACATGAGGAAAAGTTTTCTCGCAGTGAGAGTGACAGAACACTGAAACAGACTGCCCAAGGAGGGTGTGGAGTCTTCTTCTCTGGAGATGCTTAAAACCCATCTGAATGCATCCCTCTGTGATCTGGTATAAGTGATGCTGTTCTGACAAGGGCATTGAACTAGATGTTTCCTTCCAATCCCTAACATTCCGTGATTCTGTGTGTCAGTTTCTCCTTGAGGATGCTGTGTGAAACTGTTTCAGAGGCCTCACTAAAGTTCAGGTAGAAAACATCCACAGCTTTTTCCCTCATCTACCATTAGGGCCACCTTGTCAGGTTTAATCTTAAAATGACAGAAGCAGGGGCAAATCCAAAAGGGAAGACTGCAGTCTTCTAGCCTGATGATGATTTTAGGGTGGCAGGCATGACATGAGAGCAGAAAAGACAGCATGCTCTCCAGAAGCACTGCTGTAAACCATTTCCTCCTAAGTGCAAGCAGGCAGTGGAAAACCACTGCTCTTTAAAATAAACATCAGGTTAAAGCATTTGAGGGTAACATTTTTCTTCTTTTTGTTTGAGGAAGATTAACCTTTGCCAGGCCACTTTAACCAAATATTATACAAAGTCCTAAGTGGCACAAGCACTGCTATTTCCACCAGAATCTAGGCAATTTTTCATTCTTTTGACTCCTGCTACTAGCCTTGAGGAACTGCATTCAGAAGTCCCAAGATAGCTTTTAAAACCCATCAGGCAGGAATTTCAGCTTGCAAAAACACAGTTCCTTACAGCAATCAAAAAGCTTCGACTTTCCCTAATCTTTGCATGTAAAGATCCAACACAAGTAGGCTCAGATGGGACAAAAAATGGCATTTTTAAAAGTCCCTTTATCTTGCTAGTACATAAGCCAGACTGACAGCTGGTTTCTATACTATTAAAAATTTATATTTATTAGCATGGACTTCAAAGACATTAATATTTTATAGCACAGAGGAAGAAGTATCTTCTCTTATTATAGCCTGACCACACTGATTCTATCATATTTATCACTTCAGAATTTCAGAAGAAAAACAACATTGGAAACAGTGTAGATTATTCCCTGTTGCCCATAACTTGATGGAGAATTGACTCAGAGAACTTGCTTATGGACATTTTCTACCCATCCTTTCACTTCACATTCCCTTCTAGGCAGGCAACAAGACAGACAAGGATCAAAGGATTTAAGCAGTTTCTGTTCTCTGTCTTCTCTTTACCCATTCTTATCTGTCTAACTTTACTTTTGCCTCTTTCTAGCTCCTGCTGTGCATCACCAAGCATCTGCAGCAGGTAACTTTCCAAACAGAATGTCTGTAGTTCATAGATAATCTTCCCAGAGTCATGGGCATACCAAATATAGAGGAGACCTTCATAGAATCATAGAATCAACCAGGTTGGAAGAGACCTCCAAGATCATCCAGTCCAACCTAGCACCCAGCCCTAGCCGATCAACTAGACCATGGCACTAAGTGCCTCATCCAGTCAATTAACTGTAGGGAATTCTCTTGGCAAGCAACAGATGAGAGCTACAGGAAGGCAGAGCAATCTGACACTGTGTCACTTCTTACCTGGTTTTGCCTACTTATTCTTACAATCAGAGGTTTGTTTTGGTTGGAAAAGATCTCTGAGTTTATCAAGTCCAGCCATCAACCCAACACCATCACGGCCTAATATTAAACCATGTCCCAGTGTGCCACGTCCACACATTTCTTCAACACCTCCCTTGGCAACCTATTCCAAAGCCTGACCACTCTTCTAGTATTTCTCAGTTAAGGTCAGCTATCACATCTGAGATAAGATAATGAGAAGTTACTTCTTTTCTGTACTGTCTTTAGGCTGCCTTAAACAAATATATGTGGGGGAAATGATGTTATTTTTACATATAGAAGGACTAAGTTTATTCTCTGCGTGTAGTAGTAATTAGTGGTGTAAATAGTCAGTCACAAGGCTTTCATGCCATAATGCAATCAAATCTTTGGATAATTAGGAGATGAAAACACATCAAGAATATATGAACTCTGCCTACTCTTCTAACGCTGGCCTTCAGCTCATTTGTATTGTTAATTGAACAATCAGTATTGTTGAATTGCAAAGCCACAGGGGACAGAAGAGCAGAGAACATGTTCCTGCCACACTGCATTATCACAGATTCATAGAATTGTTTCAGTTGGAAACGACCTCCAAGATCAGTGAGAACATTTGTCAACCTAACACCATCATGGGCATCAAACCATGTCCCAAAGTGCCATGGCCACATACTTCTCAAACACCTCCAGGGCTGGCTGACTCCCTGGGCAGCCTGTTCTAATGCCTGACCACTGCTTCAGGAAAGAAAACTTTCCTAATATCCAATGACAACATATAGCTGTGACCACAGGATACCCCAATTTCTTTCCATCACCTTCCCTACAACATAGGTGGATTTCAGCCTCTAGAAGTGAAACTTAAGTGCATAACTGTTTGCATGTCAGTGAGTCTACTCATAGTACTTCTTTAGCAGCCTCCTAGCCCATGAAGCCTGATGGGCAATGCGAGGAAGGAAAGATGGAATGGTCAAAAGGAGTAATGCACTGTATGCAGACCAGTCAAAGATGAAAGTCATCCTTTTCCATGCCTCCATTTCAGTTGGCAGAAACTAACAATGTCCCTGAGGCTACTCCAGTTGGTGCACATTGATATATTTGTCTGGGACTATTTAGTGCACAGAGTTCAGGCAACAGTTGGTGAAGTGCAAGACTACTGAACTTGCTGGCGACTACAGAAGGAAAAAGAAGAAAAAGAGCAGATTTCAAACAGCAGCTGACTGACAGCTCCCAAGAGGGACTCTGCAGGGGAGAAGTTTCTACTGGGACTCTATCAGCCTAGAATAATGCATGGACTGGACTGGGTTGAAGAGACTCCTATAAATAGGAGTGGTTTCTCGCACTGCAGATACAGGCCCAGCTGAGGAATACCAGGTGGATAATGCATCAAACAACAACACAGAGAACTTTGGCCTAAAACACTGCAGTGGAGCAATTGCTCAGGAACAAGGAACTCATGAGAAAGTGTAACACCACTATGGACATTAAACAGTGTGCCAAGGTGCCATGTCCACACATTTCTTGAACACCTTCAGGGACAGTGACTCCACCACTTCCCTGGGCAGCCTGTCCCAATGCCTGACCACGATTTCTATAATGAATTTTTTCCTAATAAGCCACTTAAACCTCCCTCTGGCACACTTCCAGGCCATTTCCTCTCCTATCACCTCATACAAGGGAGACAAGACCAAGCTCCGCCTTACTCCAACCTCCTTTCAGAGAGTTGTAGGTAGTAATGAGGTCTCCTCTCAGTCTCCTGTTCTCCAGACAAAACAATACCAATTCCCTCAGCCTCTCCTTACCAGACCTGTTCTCTAGACCCTTCACCAGCTTCACAGCCCTTCTCTGGACATGCTCCAGCATCTTATGTCCTTCTTGTAGTGATGATCCCAAAACTCAACACAGTATTTGAGGTGCCACCTCACCAGTGCTGAGTACAAGGGCACAATTACCTGCCTGGTCCTGCTGGACATGATTCCTACTTGACCCTTCCCTCCTGTGTTATATTTCACCTCAGGGGAGTGAAGCTGCTGGGGAGGAACTGGAGGTCATAAGCCTCCATGCACTCAAGCTCTTCATGTCTGAAACAGAATTTGGGGGAGATATGAAGTTTTCTGAGAAATCTGAATTATTTCCTTCTCTGACAGAGAGCTTTAGGTTTGGGGTGGTCAGGTTTTGTTTGATTTTCATTTTGGCTTTGTTTGGGGGTTTGAGATATTTTTTGTTTCATTGTGGGTTTTTGGTTTTGTTTTGGTTTGGGTTTTTGTGTTGCTTTGGTTTGTTTTGTTGTTTGTTTGGGTTTTTTTTCCTTTGGTTAAGTTTGTTTTGGGGTTTTGTTGCTTTGGGTTTTGTTTTTGTTGGTTTCAAGTTTTCTGTTTGTTTGATTTGATTTGGTTGATGTTCCTAGAAGCATAGAATCAACCAGGTTGGAAGAGACTTCTAAAATCATCCAGTCCAACCTAGCACCCAGCCCTAGCCAATCAACTAGACCATGGCACTAAGTGCCTCATCCAGGCTTTGCTTGAACACCTCCAGGCATGGCGACTCCACCACCTCCCTGGGTGGTGGTTGGTTTGTTGTTTTGTTTTGCAGTTTTGGTGGGTTTTGTTTTGCCTTTCTTTTTTCTCCTAATAGCAGCTGTTGTGCACTAAAACCTAATACTTCTCCCTACAAACATCTCAGAAGTACTACTGGTCTGACAGTCTCTACTGAAGGTGGACTGTGTACGCCTTAGATAATGAATGTGAGAAGTGACAGATTATGAACATAGGAAGCAACAAAACCTTTCTTCCTAGCAGGGTTATTAATCAGTTTGTTTATAGAGAGTGATGAGAGAATTGGGAAATAATAAGATAGCTTTACTTGTAGGGATTTTCAAGATCATCTAATTCCAGCCTACTGCCATGAGCAGGGACATCTCTCACTAGACCAGGTTGCTCAAAGCCTCATCCAGCCTGGTCTTCAGCACTTCAAGAGAGGACTTGTCCACAACTTGTCTGAGCAACTCGTCTCAGTATCTCACTACATTTGTAGTAAAGAACTTCTTCCTAATGCCCAATCTAAATTTACCCTGCTTTAGTTGGGTTCAGTTTTGTAGCCTTTGGGGGTGGACTTACCTGTGATTCTTTTCAATTCAGAAAGCTCACACACACACATACACACACAAACACACACTGTTTTGAGGGACTTTTATTGTCTACTCTGTTGTTTCTAATGTACATCTGAGTACACCTCAGGAAAATCAGAGAGAAGTATTTTTCTTACTGACACACACTTCTGTGAACAATCAACAAACATTTTGTTCTGAGCTTTGGTGAGAAATGATCCCAAAAACCACTCTGCACAACATCAGGGCTTTCCTCTAAATGTCCTTGGGTGTTGATGGTAGATCAAATGTCTTTTCACTAAGAGTGGTGACATTCAGGGTTGCAGGTTGCTAACTGCTGACTGAAAAGTAGCTGCTTTCCACTTGTGGTGGGCATGTAGAGATTCTGAGATACACTTTCCATTGGGATAAAAAAAGCTCTGCAGTAACATTGGATCAACCTTTTATGGTAAAGCAGCTAAAGGAACCTCAGATCATAGTAGAGAGAGAAATATGCATCAATCCTATTCTTCTGCTAGTCCCATGCCAAACAAGTCAGGTCTGGCTTGACAGACACAGCATCTGAGACACTGTGAAGAACTTGTTAGCAGTGGGGATGTCTATCAAGAAGCTTACACAACTAAGGTCTCTCTCCCCAGCAACTTGCCATCAAACCTTCCTTGCTGTCATTGCAAAGCTACAATCTGAGCTTCTGTTGGGAATATGTCTGAGGCAGAGAGGAAAAAAACCACCAAACCCAAAAACCCAACTGAGGAATAGTCCAGGCCACAAACAGTAGGCAACTGATATTCAAGGACTTCAGGTGTAGATTGGATACTAGGAAAAAAAAATCTCTCCTGCAAGAGCAGTCAGGCATTGAAACATGGGAATTGAAGCTTGGGAAGGTGTTGGAGTCACCATGCTTGGAGGTGTTCAAGAAGCTGTGGGCATGGTATTTCAGGACACGGTTTAATGGCCATGGTGGTGTTGGGTTAATTGTTTGACTCGATGCTCTTACATGCCTCTTCCAACCAAATTCTTTGATTCTATTTACTTCCATAGCTAGATTTCCTCTCCCTATGCCTCTGGTTTCTGAAACCCAGTGTAACTCATAATCTCTCACACAATTTTCTTTCCAGGGAAGCCAGAAGCTACCATTACCTTCTTTGAGCAAATGGGAATTGAAGAGTTAAAGAACTTGTTCAAAACTAAACCTCATCTTTGAGAAGGGAGAAAGAACAGAGCTCACAGGTCTAGAACTACAAAACTTCACCCCAACCCCTAGATCATCATTCTTCTACTCACTGTTTGGGATACTTTCTTCCTGAACAGGGTGAAGCCATGTGCCAGCATACCCTTCTCTCCTCCTGCAGCCTCCCATAAGCTTATAAGTAGTGCCAGGATTCCATGTGAAGCCAGAAAAGGTTTGAAGTTAGAGGCTCTTCTCTGGACTTTGTGTCCATCTCAGTGAAGATCCATATATCCCAGATACACTAAAATACAGAGCACAAAAAAACATCACACCTCCAGCCAGCAGTGCTTTATGTTCCTGGCATCTGTGCTGAGCAGGAATGCATGAAGGCAAAAATCAGTTTGGCAACAAGAAGCTTGTTAATTCTGAATTCCTGCAACCTCCTTATTTTCTCTGCTTATTTCAGGAAATCACACTTCACTCTAGGGCAGAGATTTGGAATGTGCAATTCAAGCTGTGTTATGTTGTGCTATGATGCAATATAATACTGGGTAAAATGCTTGCTTCCTCCAGAATGCTGCATTTGAGGCATACTGCTGCCAACACAAGTTTCTGAAAACAAAACTAATATGAAAAAGTAAAGGAAATCAGAAAGTGCTGAGTCCAACATAATACAGAAAAGGTTAAAAGAAAAAAGAATGAAAGGAAAGGGAAAGGTTATAAAGGTTGTTGACAGCTTTAAATACTAAGCTTTTTGACAAGCATTTCTTGAACTTCCTCTAAATTGTAGTACAGTTGATTCTAAAGATAAAATACAGACTCATTTTCTCTGCCTAGCCTGTTCTTTCTGCACAGGATCCAATTTCAGTATCTCTAACAAAGACATCATCAGACTCATGATTACAGATGTGGGACACCTACTCCCACTACATTTCAGGTTACACATTCAAAGCTGTAAGACCCAATTTTCAGGAACTGCTGCATCTACTTTTATTCTCTTTAGCTCAATATCTCCAGGTGTTTATAAATGTTTAGTTTTAAGGTGATAAGGGAAAAAAAAAAACAACCAACTAGATATTAAGCTATGTAAAATGAAACTCACAGACTGAAAAAGAGTTGCAAAGATTCTAAGATACTCAGAATCACAGAACTGTTTTGGTTGGAAAAGACGTCTAAGACTATAGAGTCCAATCGGTAATCTAACACCACCTTAACCATTAAACCACATCCCAAAGTGTCATGTCCACATGTTTCTTGAACTCTTTAAGGGACAGTGACACCACCACCTCCTTGGGGTGCCTGTTCCAATACTTTTTTTCCAATCTTTTTCCAGACCCTCCATCAGACCTTGAGTACTGTGTCCAGTTCTGGGCTCCTCAGTTCAAGAGAGATGTTGAGATACCAGAACATGTCCAGAGAAGGGCAACAAAGCTGGTGAGAGGCCTGGAGCACAGCCCTGTGAGGAGAGGCTGAGGGAGCTGGGGGTGTGCAGCCTGCAGAAGAGGAGGCTCAGGGGGGACCTCTTTGCTGTCTACAACTACCTGAAGGGAGGCTGTAGCCAGGTGGGGGTTGGTCTCTTCTCCCAGACAACCAGCAACAGAACGAGGGGACACAGCCTCAAGTTGTGCTGGGGGAAGTATAGGCTGGATGTTAGGAGGAAGTTCTTCCCAGAGAGAGTGATTGGCATTGGAATGGGCTGCCCAGGGAGGTGGTGGAGTCACTGTCCCTGGGGATGTTGAAGCAAAGCCTGGCTGAGGCACTTAGTGCCATGGTCTGATTGATTGGCCAGGGCTGGGTGCTAGGTTGGACCGGATGAGCCTGGGGGTCTCTTCCAACCTGGTTGATTCTATGATTCTATAATCTTGCTTTCCTGTCTCTTTACCATAGGTAAATGGTTGATCATATATGTACAGTCTGTGTATTTTGACCACAAATGATTCATTATCTCAGAAATTCCCCTTCCTGGAGGTGTTCAAGGCCAGGTTGGACAGGGCTTTGAGCAACCTGGTCAAGTGGAAGGTGTGTCTGCCTGTGTGGTGTCTCTGTGTGTGTGTGTTTGGAACTAGATGAGCCTCAAGGTCCCTTCCAACCAAACTATTCTGTGATTCTATGAAATTCAAAAGAGTTCACAAATGTAAGATTAGAGAAAGCTACTGATTATAGTGAAGAACTCCAGAATCTTTTAGGTGTCTTGCATGACTCATCTTTTGTATGTGTAGTCTCTTTTGGGATGTTTATAGAACTGAATGTGTTAGGTAGCAAATGAGACAACACAATCTGTCACTGACAGTCCTGGAGATAACAGACTGATCTGAAGGGAGTTACTGCAAGAGTTGGGATTGTTCAGTCCAGAGAAAAGTCTGCACTAGGCAGACCTTGTAAAGAAAAGTCTGTACTGGGGAGACTCTTCCAGTACCTGAAGGGGATCTACAAGAAAGCCTGGAAAGGATTTTTCACAAGGGTTTGTTGTGACAGGACGAGGGGGAATGGACTGAAGCTGCAAGAGGGGAAATTTAGACTGGGTATTAGGGAGAAATTCTTCACAGTGGGTGTGGTGAAACACTGGAACAAGTTGCCCAGGGAGGCTGTGGATGACCCCCTCCCTGGAGAAGTTCAAGATGGGGCTGGACAGGGCCTTGAGCAACCTAATCTAGTGGAAGGTGTCCCTGCACATGGCAGGGGAGCTGGAACTAGTTAATGTCCCTTCCAACCCCAAACATTCTATGATTCTATGACTATCAGACTGAGCAGAATTTGCTTCAGTATTTCTAGAGGATCTGGAAACTGAAGAATGCTTCATGAGCACTTAATGCCACCAATGGCAACAAGAAAGTCTGCCAGCTTGGCCTATCACTTAAGCATGTGCTTCAAGGCAGGTATGTTCTTTGGGTGTGTTGGTGATTATGGATCCCAATCAGTTGTGCAGTGCTGTATGTGCATGGAGGGAAAATATCCTTCCTGACCCCCTGTGGGCAATCATCTCAGCTTCTGAAGCATGAAATTAGAGTGGTCTTATCTTTGCTTGCATACTGTAACTACAAATGTTATTAGTGATCATAAATTTAACAAGCCCTAGTTTAAAATCCATCCACAACATTATTGCACGACTTCTGAAGATGGTCCTTTTGCCAGAACTTACAACTTTTCTCCTTCCATCTTTTAATTTCATTTGGATGAACTAGGGGAGGAAGGTCAGTGTCAAACCTGCCGAAAGGCAAATATTAACAGTAGTGCTTAGCTGTATTTCAGCTACCCTAGAACAAACAGGCACTTCCTGCTGTGTGGAAATAACATTAAAATAAATGCCACACTGTCCTTTGCTGGAGTCTATGCAAAGACTTCAAATCTTTACATCCTGGGCAAAGGAAGTCTCATACCCTGAATTATGAAATCATAGAATCATGGAATTGTTTCACCTGGAAAAGACTCTAAGATCTAGGACATGGAACTGCTGGAGCGGGTCCAGAGGAGAGCCACGAAGATGCTCAGAGGGCTGCAGCAGCTCTGCTATGAGGACAGGCTGAGAGAGTTGGGGCTCTGCAGCCTGCAGAAGAGAAGGCTTTGAGGAGACCTTAGAGTGGCTTTGCAGTATCTGAAGGGAGCCTACAGGAAGGCTGGGGAGGGACTATTGACAAGGTCTGGTAATGTCAGGACGAGGGGGAATGGGTTTAAGCTGGCAGAGGGGAGATTTAGACTGGATGTTAGGAGGAAGTTCTTTACAGTGAGGGTGGTGAGACACTGGCACAGGTTGCCCAGGGAGGTTGTGGATGCTTCCTCCCTGGAGGTGTTTAAGGCCAGGCTGGATGAGGCCTTGAGCAACCTGCTCTAGTGGGAGGTGTCCCTGCCTATGGCAGGGGGTTGGAGCTGGATGATCCTTGAGGTCCCTTCCAACCTAAACCATTCTATGATTCTATCATTGAGTCTAACTGTCAACCTAAGACAACCATGACCACCTGGGCTAATCAAAGTTGTCACCTGGCCAATTTTCATAGAACCATAAAAGCTGAAAAAGATATCTGAGATCATCAGGTCCAACATTTTGCCCAACACCTCCATGACCACTAGACCATGTCCCAAAGTGCCACATCTGCTCATTTTCTGAACATCTCCAGGGATGGTGGCTTCACATCCTCCTTGGACAACCTGTTGCTATGCCTGACCACTCTTAAAGAAATGTTTCCTCATATCCAAACTAAACTTCCCCCCGTGCAGCTTGGGGATATTTCCCCTTGTCCTGTTAGTCAGTTGGGAGAAGAGCCCAACACCAGCCTCACTCCAGTCTCCTTTCATAGTACTACAGAGAGCAATGAGGTCTTCTCTCAGCCTTGTATTCTTCAGGCTAAACAATCCCAAGTCCCTCAGCCACTCCTCATAAGACATGATCTCCAAACCCCTCACCAGCTTTATTGCCTTTCCCTGGACTTTCTCCAGGAGCTCAATGTCATTTTCATACTGCAGTGCCCAAAACTGAACAAGGTATTCAATGTGTGGCCTCAGCAACGCCTAGTACAGGGTCAGAATCACTCCCCTGCTCCTGCTGGCCACAGTATTGCCAATCCAGGCCACGCTGTTGCTAGCCTTCTTGGCCACATGAGCACACTACTGGCTCATATTCAGTTGGCTGCCAACTGACATCCCCAGGTCCTTTTCTGCTGGGCATTTTATATCACCTGAACCCATAACCATGGTTATGTCTATTCGTTTCCTCTTTTAACAGGAAAGCCCAGTGCAGCTCAGCAGAAACCAATACAGAGGAACCACCAACACAGGCAAAGAGAACTGGCTGGTTTGAGAAGACAGCAGGAAGAACAAAAGACTTACCAATGCACAGTTGATATCAGCATAACCTTTTGCTTCAGAGAGGGATTCACTGCAGGCTGCAATGCATTGTCCTGCATTGCATTTCCTTGCTTTCTAGAAGGAAAGAGAAGGTGAATGGCAGTGCTTCCCCCCACGCATGGAATACCCATCTCTTATGCACAATGAGCAACACCTTTTTTAGTCTAGATGACTTTGTACTGTAGCTTGAGGACAAACAACAAAGACACACTGAAAATACACTCTCCATAACACGAGGTGGGGCAAAACTTGTTTCTCACTTGACCTTACTTGAAATCCTTCCCCTTTAGCAAATGAGTTCCCACTGTGACTTAAACCATGAGCGTCATCTAAACAGATGTTAATAGCATCTCTGCTGAAATACGATTCAAGTCCAAAACTCCTGCTGAAAGTGCTACTGGGCTTTATCCTCCCTCTTGTAGGCAGCTGTGCTAAAGGATGTATGCTAAAAGGGTGACAGTTTTGCTACAGGCTCACGAAATAGAAAAAGCAGAGCTATGAAGGACAAAGACCTTTCCTGAACACCTCTTCAAGTAAGCTTATTTAACAGTCAGATGGAAAAGACTTCTCTTTTGTTTTGCTTCCAAACTTCTTTTTCCAGGGAATACTCTAAGTTTAACACTGTTTTCAAGTGTTCTGCATGGAAGCCACTCTTCAGCCTCCTGGCAAGTTCTTCTTTCCATTGTGTTCTTGATAACACTTGAGTAAAGCAATTATATCAGAAACCTACTGAAGCAGACAACAGAGGCCATATTGTACTTGACTCCCAAGTACCGGCAGCAGTGAAAATAATCCTTGGTCCAAGGAACCTTCAATCAACAGAAATAAAACTTTTAAAAAAGGTATTAAAAAAAATTAAAAAGAGCTACTCACAGAAACCTCTTGGGGGAAACCTCTTAGCTGCCACTTTGACCAAAGAATAAAGCAAGGACTTGCAGACCCACACACAGGATGAAAAGTTCTTCATGTAGTATCCTCACAGAACCATCCTGGAGGAAACATCTTGGAAACCTCTCAGCTGTCACCATGACCAAGGAACAAAGCAGACCCACACACAGGATGTTTAAACTAAGGAGTGCTTTAACTAATTTTGTCTGAAGAGCAGACACCAAGGAACTTAATACCAACATGTCTCTATCACACAGCCAAAATTTACATTCATATCTTTTGAAAAACAACTCTGGAGCATCAAGGAGAAGTATTCGACAGCATCTATGCTCAGCAGGTGGGACTAGAGTTGTTTGGACTTTTAGGTCCTGTTACATGAGTTCTTAGGGCAAATAAAAGCATCTGAAGGGTTGTTTTTGTTTGTTTTGGTTTTGTTTGTTTGTTCTTTTCAGTTGGATGCTATCTGCATGTATCCATGATTACACTGAAGACTTGACAGTTGTGTTCCACAAAGCTAGATGCAAATATTTTCTCATCCAGATCAAAGTATAGCGAATACAGACTCCTGTATCTGTGGAGCAACAACACCAAGCACCTGTACAGACTAGGGGTGATCCTTCTGGAACATAGCAGCTCCATGGAGAAAGACCTTGGAGTCCTGGTGAGCAGTAAGTTATCCAAAGGACAGTAACGTGCCCTTGTGGCCAGGAGGGCCAAGGGTATCATGGCTTACATCAAGAAAAGTCTGTCTAGAAGGTCCAAAGAGGTTCTTCTCCCCTTTCTACTCCGGTGAGACCACACCTGGAATACTGTATCCAGTTTTTGACTCCCCATTTCAAGAGACAGACTGATCTACTGGAGAGAGTCCAACAAAGAGCCATGAGGAGGATTAAGGAAATTCAACATCTCTTTTTTGAAGAAATACTGAGAGGCCTGGGGCTGTTTAGTGTTGAGAAAAGAAGACTGAGAGGGGATCTTATCAATGGCAATAAATATATGAGCAATGAGTCTTAAGATGAAGGGCCCAGTCTCTGTTCAGTGGTGCCCAGTAATAGGACAAGGAGCAATGGGTATAAGCTGAAATAAGGGAAGTCCCACCTCAGCATGACAAAACGCTTCTTTACTGTGAGTGTGACAGAGCACTGGAAAAAGGCTGCCCAGAGAGGCTGTGGAATCTCCCTGGTGGAGTCACCGTCCCTGGAGGTGTTCAAGAAAAGACTGGCTGAGACATTTAGTTCCATGGTCTAGGTGACTGGATAGGGCTGGGTGCTAGGTTGGACTGGATGAGCTTGGAGGTCTCTTCCAACCTGGCTGATTCTATGATTCTCTGGTTCCTGTGTGGCCTGTGCTATGTGAGCCTTTTTTTTAGACTAGAATAGAATAGAATCAATCAGGTTGGAAGAGACCTCCAAGATCATCCAGTCCAACCTAGCACCCAGCCCTATCCAGTCAACCAGACCATGGCACTAAGTGCCTCATCCAGGCTTTTCCTGAACACCTCCAGGGACAGTGACTCCACCACCTCCCTGGGCAGCCCATTCCAATGGCAATCACTCTCTCTGGCAAGAACTTCCTCCTGACATCCAGGGGGGTTGCATTTGATGATGTTCCAGCTACTAACATCCTGTGGTTCTACGAAGCAAAAGGATTTTATGGGATTTCAGCCATCCAAATAGTAGCATTTCATGTAAAAATAAAGGAAAGTAAGAACCATTTGTGATACAAAACCTGTTTTTAAAGACAGGAAAAGGACAACTTACAATCTTTTCTAATTTCTATGAGGCTTCTAATCCCTGTGGATTGGCAAAGTGAAAAAAAAAATGAAAATAATTGAAGAAAATGAGGACATGCACAACCCCCCCCCCCCCCAAACCCCTCATCAAAATTAACTGTTATAGCAGAGAAAGCAGATGAAGCAGAAAACCTCACCGTGCTGGATCAGCTTTCAGGTTAAGCAACAGGGAGCAGCCATGAATACCTCTAGATTTTCTCTGCCTGAGACTGGAAGTGGAATATGGACTTCTTTTCAAAAAATAATAGCTTAGCACCTTTTTCTTTCCTTCTTGCTTTGAGAGAGAATGGCTTCCTAACACGAAGGAAAAGCAGGAGCAACAATGGTTCCTAAATGTGCTAAAATGAGGTCTCCGGTTGGTAAATGGGTAACAGTTTCTCTTCTCTTATTTCCCCCCCCACCCTTTGCTGGAGCTTTTGAACATTATTCAAAACTAAATGCATTCCAATTGTATGGATGCACTTATGTGCAAAGTGCTACTGCCTCTGGGTTTTTTTTCCCCTTCTGTCCTTCCTTGCTCCTTCTATTACCAAGTGGTTTTTGAGCTGCAAGGCTTTCAGATTAATGGAAGGTTCCATTCAGCTGATTCTGAAATCCTCTTTACTGTGAATACTGAGGGGTGACACAAGCAACACTAAACCTACCTGAATGGTTTATTTTATTCAGCCATCAGTTATACATGTGTAAGAAATTACTCCAACTGTTTAAACACTTAAGGAAAGAGAGAGAGATGGAGTCAAAAGGAAAGAAATCTACTGACTGGAAATAAATGTGGGAAGATGATCACTGCTTTGTGAGAAGCATGAGATGCATGAGGTGTGGCTAATAGCCTGGAAGCCTATGCTGCTGTCCAATGAGATCTGGACAGGCTGGGCCACTGGGCAAAGGGGAAGGTGATGATCAGGCTGCATGATGCTTTGAGCAATGTGATCTAGTAGCAAGTGTCCCCACACGTGGCAGAGAATTTGGAACTAGATGATCTTTAAAGTCCCTTCCAACTCAAGCCATTGTATGATTCTATGATTGTTCTGATCTTATTATCAGTAGTATTTTTAACACTAATAATGTGCTCTGTCACCCCAATTGTACACACAAGTCACAAGAGAGGATGTTTTCTCTTCAAAGCCCAAGAACCTGGAGATGTGGAGCAAGCCTCAAAAGTGTGTTATGCTGTTTTGCTTCGCTGGCATTCATTTAAGTGGCTTTTGGGACTGACAACATTAGTGTGCTGCATAACAGGTGACGACAGCTGCCCATCTATGGCAGGCAAACTGGACTGATCAGATCAGGAAGTCTGCTGGCCTGATCTCTGGCAGAAGTTCAAAGCCTGTATTAGATTTGGAGGCACAACTTCTACCCTTGTGTGATAAAGTGGGAAAGTAAATATGACTTTAATTTGATGATGTGGTTTGGGAGCTTTTCCTCCCTCCCCATTTGAAATCACCAGGCTAACTCAGATGGCTTGGAAGTTTGAATCTTTAAGTCTTGCAGAGATGGACCATGGGGATCAAGCAATGAGGAATCAGCACATGCAGAGCTTACTACTAGGCTGGGGGCCATGGGAGGGGCTGGGAATGGTGAGACAGCAAGAGTGGAAGCTAATGGACTAACTCCATCCCTGAAATGCTTATACACCAATGCATGGAGCACGGGGAATAAGCAGGAGGAGCTGGAGATCTGTGTTAGGCTGAATGACTACAATATAATTGCCATCACTGAGACATGGTGGGACAGCTCCCACGACTGGAATGTTGCCATGGATGGCTCTGTACTGTTCAGGAAGGGCAGACCAGCAAGATGAGGTGGGGGAATTGCTCTCTATGTGCGAGAGCAACTGAAATGTGCCGAGTTCTGTCCAAGGCAGGGGGCAAGAACAGGTTGAAAGCTTTTGGGTAAGAATTAGGGGATGTGGAAAAGGAGATGAAATTGTTGTAGGGGTCTACTATAGACCACCAGACCAAGAGGAAGATGTTGATGAGGCCTTCTACAGACAGATGGAGGTAGCCTCTAGAGCAAACTACTCCTTAGTACTCATGGGAGACTTCAACCACCCTGATATTTGCTGGGAAGATCACACAGCCAGGCATAGGCAGCCCAAAAGGCTCTTGCAGTGTATCAACAATAACTCCTTGATTCAGGTAGTGGAGGAACCAACAAGGAGAGGTGCATTGCTAGACCCTCTATTAACTAATAAAGAGGGACTGGTTGAGGACATTAAGGTCAGGAACAGCATTTGGAAGAGAAGTAGCTTTAACAAAATGATAATTTCATCCTTTTGACTCCCTCGTACCAATGCAGATCTATCTGGAGATTCTCAGAGGAAGCAAAGCAGAGTTTCTGTCTGAGAAATGCCAAATTCTTGACCCCGACCTAATTTTGTTTGCCACAAGAAGGGTGACAGAAATCTTGAACTGTGTGGACGTGGCACTTTAGGATATGGCTTTGTGGTTGGACTCGACGATCTTAGAGGTCTTTTCCAACAGAGACAACTCCTACAATCCTGTGATCCTACCAGAGCGAAACAGCGTTTCTAGGATCCCAGACAGATTCATCCCTGCCTCTGAGTCACTGGGAACCCTGCCTGGCAATTTCTGTCATCAGCTGCAGAATAAGGACATTCTCAGTTTGCCTTTATTTTAATTGGCTTTCAGCTGGCAAGAACTGTCTGAAAAAATAAGAAGAAAAAGTACCTCATTCCCCAAAGCAACCAAACAATCCCCTCTCAAATATATGGTGGAAGTAAAATCCTCTTTTGTGAGGTGACTTTGATTCCTTTTCTCTTGCAGCAAAGAAATGATGACTATACTGGATGTCAATACTGAGTGCTCCTGCTCTGAGATCACTTGGGCTTTATCTACATTGGAGATTTCCACACATTTTTTTCCACTGAGCAGGAAGCAGCAGAGGTAACAATAAGTGGTTGCCTCTCTGGAGGCAAGACCTATATTTTATTTGTCTTTACAAATGACTTCTCAGCTCTTAGAATACTTTTCTCAGGAAAGAATGGAGGACAAATCAGTGGTATTTCTACCTCCACTAAAGCCAGGCCAATTTCTCACTTGGGATAAATTGGAGGCAGTACACTGAAAGCAATGAATTAATGTTTGTTCACAAGCAACCTGAGGATCTGTATTTTCATACATGAATTTAAATCCATGGAGAGAGTAGAACCAGGCAATGACTGACACTGGATTGATTTTTCTCATTTTCTGAGTTTGACAGTGTGTTACACATCTCAGGAGCAGATTTGCCACTGGCCTAATACTTCCTTACATATATAATATTTCAGAGGATGCTGCTGAAGCCTTTGCCTTTACTAATTTAAATATTTGCCCATTTCACAAATCTCAGCTCGGTTTCTTCTGCTTCATTTTCTCACCACTCTATGGCACACACAGTGGCTTATTGCAAATGAAAAAACACCAACACTGCAAATTGGCAGATGCTAAAAAGGGCTACATTCAATTATTTTTTCTTAACATTGAGTTAATTCAGCTGCACATATTCATTGGCTCAATGTTTTATAATCCTTGCAATGGAATCTATCCACCCTGGAAACCAGTAGCTGCCACTGTTTATCTGCTGAGTGCACCTACATTCATAGTCATAGAATGGTTTGGTTTGGAAGGGATCTTAAAGGCTGTCCAGTTCCGACCCCCACGCCAAGAGCAGGGACACCTCCCACTAGACCAGGCTGTTCAAGGACTTATCCAGCCTGACCTTGAACAGTTCCAGGGAGTGGACATGCACAGCCTCCCCGGGCAACCTGTTCCAATGTGTCACCATAACACTTGTGCTATTCTCATAGTCAGCCCTGGCTCCTAGACACCACACTGTTAAAATGCACTGAGAAAGTAGCAGTGAAATCAGTGGACCAACTTATGTTAACACAGATCTGCCTAGCAAATTGTTTCTAGCAAATATGGCCTGTGTCTTTTGTGCTAATATTTGGTTTTCACTAAAAAAGTGCCTTTGAAAACTGAAAAAAAAAAACAAAAACCAAACCCAACAAACAAAAACCAAAACCCACTTCTTCATTAAGAATGTGCCATAGTTAGATAATGGTTGGACTTGAGGATCTTAAAGGTCTTCTCCAGTTCTGTAATAATCTGAAACATCCTATGGCACCTGAAAGCTTTCTCAAAAGCATTTCTCTCTGAGGAAGGCATTATTTTCTTCCTTCAAATAACACAGAATCATAAACTGGTTTTGGATGGAAAAGACCTCTAAGATCATTGAGTACAACCACCAAATTAATACTACCGTGGCCATTAAACCATGTCTTGAAGTTCCATGTCCACACATTTCTTGAATACCTCCAGGGACCATGACTCCACCACCTCCCTGGGGAGCCTGTCCCAATGCCTGACCTCTCTTGCAGCAAAGAATTTTTTTCCTAATATCCAACCTAAACTTCCCCTGGCACAATTTCACACCACCTCCTCTCCTTCTCTCGCCCAATAGTAGGGAGAAGAGACCAACCTCTGTGTCACTCCAACCTCCATTCAGGGAATTGTAGAGAACTATGAGGTCTTCTCCCTGCATTCTCTTCTTCATTCTAAACAATCTCAGTTCCCTCAGCCACTCCTCACGACACTTGTTCTCCAGGTTTGCTGCCTTTCTCTGCACCCACTCCAGCACTGCTTGTCTTTCTTGTAGTGAGGGGCCCAAAACTGAACATAGTAGTCAAGGTACATCCTTACCAGTGGCCAGTACAGGGACACAGTCACTTCCCTGCTATTGGCCTTCTTGGCCACCTGAAAGAGAAAGTAAAGTGGCCACAGCTACTTGAAGCATGATTAACAAAGTCCATGCTGCTCCAGTATGCCTGGAGGATAATGATTCAATTTAAAGATATACATTAGAAGCACATGGCACAGCTGATTCAGTGCACTTGTAATTGGCTTACCTGCCAGGTTCACACAGAGGAGTTGGAACTCTCGCTGAGATGCTCACTCAGTGCCGAATGACACAGCACCATGGACTGTCAGTTATCCAGAGTAAGGGAGAGTTGTGCAGTGTCCTTCTTAGTGTTGTTTTCTAAGACAAAACATCACTCTTGCTCTCACACCTATCCTCTAAATACTAATGGAAGCAAACCTATCCCGGGGGACTTTGCACCGTATCACGACATTGAAATCCTTGAGCGTGTCCAGAGAAGGGCAACGAGGCTGGGGAGAGGCCTCGAGCACAGCCCTACGAGGAGAGGCTGAGGGAGCTGGGATTGGTTAGCCTGGAGAAGAGGAGGCTCAGGGGTGACCTTATTGCTGTCTACAACTACCTGAGGGGTGGTTGTGGCCAGGAGGAGGTTGCTCTCTTCTCTCAGGCAGCCAGCACCAGAACAAGAGGACACAGCCTCAGGCTGCAGCAGGGGAAATTTAGGCTTGAGGTGAGGAGAAAGTTCTTCACTGAGAGAGTCATTGGCTACTGGAATGGGCTGCCCAGGGAGGTGGTGGAGTCGCCGTCCCTGGAGCTGTTCAAGGCAGGATTGGACGTGGCACTTGGTGCCATGGTCTAGCCTTGAGCTCTGTGGTGAAGGGTTGGACTTGATGGTCTGTGAGGTCTCTTCCAACCCTGATGATACTATGATACTATGATATGATACAAAAGCTGCTGAACAAAACAAAAAAACAGAAGCAAATAAAAGAAGCACAAAACACATTGCTCATTACTGACATTTGCAAAACCTGTTGCAAACTGCACTTTTTGGGGGGAAGGGAGGGGGAAATCTAGTGTTATGTCTGTCATAATTCAGTCATCAACAGCAATAGTGCAGTTTGGTTTGTTATCTCATTCATCTGGTGGGGCTCACCTTCCTTAGAATCGTAGAATCATAGAATGGTTTAGGTTGGAAGGGACCTCAAGGATCATCCAGCTCCAACCCCCTGCCATAGGCAGGGACACCTCCCACTAGAGCAGGCTGCTCAAGGCCTCATCCAGCCTGGCCTTAAACACCTCCAGGGAGGAAGCATCCACAACCTCCCTGGGCAACCTGTGCCAGTGTCTCACCACCCTCACTGTAAAGAACTTCCTCCTAACATCCAGTCTAAATCTCCCCTCTGCCAGCTTAAACCCATTCCCCCTCGTCCTGACATTACCAGACCTTGTCAATAGTCCCTCCCCAGCCTTCCTGTAGGCTCCCTTCAGATACTGCAAAGCCACTCTAAGGTCTCCTCGAAGCCTTCTCTTCTCCAGGCTGCAGAGCCCCAACTCTCTCAGCCTGTCCTCATAGCAGAGCTGCTGCAGCCCTCTGAGCATCTTCGTGGCTCTCCTCTGGACCCGCTCCAGCAGTTCCATGTCCTTCTTGTGCTGGGGGCTCCAGAACTGCACACAGTACTCCAGGTGGGGTCTGAGGAGAGCAGAGTAAAGGGGCAGAATCCCCTCCCTTGCCCTGCTGGCCACACTTCTCTTGCTGCAGCCCAGCACAGGGTTGCTGTCTGGGCTGCATGTGCACACTGCAGTCTCATGTTGAGCTTTTCATCACCCCAGACCCCCAGGTCCTTTTCCTCAGGGCTGCTCTCAGCCATTCCCCACCCAGCCTGTATCTGTGCCTGGGATTGCACCCACCCAGGTGCAGGACCTTACACTTGGCCTTGTTATAAGTTGTGAGGTTGGCCTGGGCCCACCTCTGCAGCTTGTCCAGGTCCCTCTGGATGGCATCCCTTCTTAGACACTGGACAAAGTGTCATTACCACCTGGCTGTTCTTTTAATTGCTGTTAAAAGTCAACGGTTATCAGAGCACCCTCATCATATTTGGCAGCAGTTTCCAAGGTTTTTATCATTCTGCTTTCCACCTGCTTTCACTTCAGGATTCATAATTTCCCTCTAGCTGACAACCCCCACTGCTGCAGCTGGATTTCTAGCAGGGTCACAGGCACAGTTGGGTAGAGACATTTTACATGAGGAACTGTGGTGATCATGAAATCCTTTTTTCCCTCCTTCGTATTTCTTGTCTATCCAGGAAATTCAAAACAGCAGAACAAGATGGGAGCCCCAGATTTTAAGCACCTCACAGGACATAACTGTTTTTCCTCACAGTAAGAGGGCTTTAGCTCTAGGATGCAATGGAAGTTCTACCAGCCAAGACTTTCAGGATCAACTGGAAGCAAAAAGTGAAAAAATACAGCACTTTTCATTACCTTTTAGGTGATTCAGATTCACGAGTTAGAAGGGACCCTCAAAGGTTGTCTTGTCCAATCCCCCTGCAGTCAGCAGGGACACCTCCAACTAAATTAAGCTGCCCGCAGCCACATCAAGTCTCCTCTTCAATGTCTCTGGTGACAGAGACTCAACCACAACTCCCTGAGGGGTGGTTGTAGCAAGGAGGAGGTTGCTGTCTTCTCTCAGACAGCCAGCACCAGAATAAGAGGACACAGCCTCAGGCTGCACCAGGGGAAATTTAGGCTTGAGGTGAGGAGAAAGTTCTTCACTGAGAGAGTCACTGGCTACTGGAATGGGCTGCCCAGGGAGGTGGTGGAGTCGCCGTCCCTGGAGCTGTTCAAGGCAGGATTGGACGTGGCACTTGGTGCCATGGTCTAGCCTTGAGCTCTGTGGTGAAGGGTTGGACTTGATGATCTGTGAGGTCTCTTCCAGCCTTGGTGATACTGTGATACATCCCTGCTCAACTTGTTCCTGTATTTTACCACTCTCATTGCAAAGAACTTCCTCCTACTATCCCACCTATAGCTACTCTGCTCCAGTTTCAAACCACTGCCTCTCTGCCCATAGCTACATGTTCTTCTGAGCAATCACTCCCCACTATTACCTAGATCTTGGTACATGAAGTAAACCTTTTTTTCAGACTTTCAATGCATCAAGCTCAATATACTTGATGGCCAAGGAAAAAATAATAGCAACAATTGCTCAAGCTATGTCTACAATGAATTTAAACTAGTAGCACCACTTATTTAACTTTTAACTCTTACATCTGGAAGCAAGAAATAGAATCATAGAAACATCGAATCATAGAATGGTTTGGGTTGGAAGGGATCTTAGAGATCATCTAGTTCCAACACCTCTGCCATGGGCAGGGACACCTCTCATTCCAGGAGTAGAGACATATAGAGTTTTATGGTTGAACAAAGGTTTCTGAATTTCCACCACTGTTTGAATGTTTCCTCTGAACTTAGTGTGTCAGAATCACAGAGTAGTAGGGTTTGGAAAGGACCTCCAAAGATCTTGTCCAAACTTCCTGCTAAAGACAGTTCACCTATATCAAGTTGCATGGGGCTGTGTTTAGTTGGGGTTTGAGTCTCCAGAAAAGGAGACTCCACAACCTCTTTAAGCAGCCTGTTCCAGTGCTCCATCATCCTCAAAGTAAAGAAGTTTTTCCTTAAATGGAACTTGCTGTATTCTAATTTGTACCCTTTGCCCCTCATCCTATCACTGAGCACCACTGGAAAGAGCCCAGCCCCATCCTCTTGATCCCCAGCCTTTAGATATTGCTCAGCATTGATAACATTTCCTCTGACTCTGAATATGTAGATGGCTTACACGAAAATATGTACCTAGCTTTTGACTATAGTCAGGGAATCCTGAAATTTACAGTTATGTTCCTGCAAAGAGGATTCGCTGGTAGATGCAGCAAAGAGATGCTGTCTGAGGTGTGGGTGCAAGTCACTTCCCCAGCAATAAATACTAAAGGCTAAGGGAACTTTATAACCTCAATATAAAACCATACCTGAAAATATCTAACAGACCCTGCAGCTGACTTCATCCAGATAACAGAACAGAATAACAGATTCCTCTGAATCATAAGGACTCAAAAATCAAATCTAAACTTCCTACAAAGACTGGACAGTCAGCAATGGTTTCAAAGGAAGTTGAAACTGTTCAATAGCTCTGAAAGATCACAACCTAAACCGTGCAGAGCACATAGCAATATAGGTGCTGGTATTATTGCTCTCTGACTCAGGAGTTTTGGGAAAGACAATCCCTAGTAAAGATGCTTTCAAATTCCAGCCAATACCTCAAGGTTCCAGCCAGTACAATCACAGTGAATCACTAGAGTCCTCCAGTTAGCTCATTCTACTCCCCGTCACCTTGTCTGAAGTTACAGCAACAGAGCTGGTGAAGAATGTGGAGGCTGTGATGTCTTCAGCTGTTGAGAAGATCTTGACACTTGTGCTGCCCCAAATGTGCATGAAAATCATAGAATGGTTTGCACTGGAAGAAATCCAAGAGATTACAGAATCACAGAATTAAACAGGTTGGAAAAGACCTCTAAGAGCATTGACTCCAACCTATCACCTTCTAATTAACTAAACCATGGCACTAAGTGCCTCATCCAGCCTCCTCTTAAACACCTCCAGGGATGGTGACTCCACCACCTCCCCGGGCAGCCAATTCCAATGGCCAATCACTCTTTCCATGCAGAACTTCTTCCTAACATCCAGCCTAAACCTGCCACAGTTTAAGACTGTGTCCTCTTGTTCTGTCACTGGGTGCCTGGGAGAAGAGACCAACCGCTGCCTGGCTACAATCTCCTTTCGGGTAGTTGTAGAGAGCAATAAAGCCTCCCCTGAGCCTCCTCTTCTCCAGGCTGAACAAGCCCATTTCCCTCAGCTGCTCTTGATTTAGGGAAGAGGAGAGTGCTTGACTGCAGAGTGACCAGCAAAGGCTTCACATGGAGGGAAAGGAAGGAGAAGAATGATCCAGGGAGTAGCTGAGATTAATCTTCAACTGGAGATTGATACAGCAGAAGAAAAAGGAAAATGAGGCTCTGAGTGGGGCCAAAGAGGTGACCTGATGGGAAGGTTGCAGCAAACAAGAAATCATGCTGTCAGGTGACTGGGGACAAAGGGACAAGTCTTACTACGTCTCTGCAGCTCCAGCAGCTTCTCCTGCCAGCTTTGGGATCCGATTGCCTTCTTCCAGCACTCTCAATTCTTCACTAGGGAGGCTGAGGGGAGACTTTATCACCCTCTACAACTACCTGAAAGAGGTTGTGGGGAGGTGGCGATTGGTCTCTTCTCACAAGTCACAACTGACGGGACAAGGAGAAACAGCATGCAAGTTACTCCAGGGGAGGATTAGGTTGGACATTAGGAAAGACCTCTGTCCAAAGGGTTCTCAAAGACTGTAACAGGAAAGTGGTTGAATCACCATCCCTAGATCTATTTAAAAGCCATCTAGATATGCTCAAAGATATGGTGTAGCAGTGGCCCTGGCAGAGTTAGACAATGGTTGGACTTAATGGTCTTGAAGGTCTTTTTCAGTCATAATGATTCTATGATTCATTGCTGCCTGCTTACTATCAGCTGTGAATAGTTTCCAAGTGACTATATATGGAAAGTGCCTCCTGAGCTTAAGAGGGATGCCAGGTGGGAGAGAGTGCCCCTCCCACTACCATATCAATATTCTTATATCACCCAACAGGTGTTCCCACTGGCACAGTCTCTGGCTGCTGTCCTAAAGCAATCTGAGCTTCAATGCAGCTTTACAAAGCCCTCTTGAATAACTGTGGTGTGTCCTTCTGTCAGGTCTCCTGCTGCCTTGGAGCTCTGCCTGATTGCAATTGTGTCCTTCATGGACAGAGGTATGCCTGTTCAGAGCTTTCACCCAGCAGTGCTATGAGACCTTTGCAAGAATAATCTTGCTCATTTTCTGGCATCTCAACTCCTAAACAATTCCTTAACAAAAATGAGCAAAGAAAAGCACTTCAGGAGGCTCTGATAGTAGATAGAGTGAGAAAAAAAACTAAGATAGCTGAAGGGTAGTATTATTGTGCTATTGTCTTCAGAGTCTCAGTTTAACTTATTCTTTTGTACGTCCTAAAAATGTGTAAATTTGATCTAAAGTCACTGTAAGCACAAGTACAGATTCAGGATGGGGAGGATGATGTCTGTTTTTGGCTCACTCCCTTGGTATATTCTGCCCAGACAGATATGCTCGTGTCAAATTAGAGCGTGAGGCTTATGCTCTCCCATGTGCTTATCTAACACATGGATGGGGTACAGGAGAACTCGTTGATTTTGGTGTGCTTTTGTCTTTAACAGCTTTTGGATGTGAATCCTGCTATGCTAAAATGTTCTCATTGCCAAGAGCATTTTTATATCATAAAAACAAATGAAACTGAGTTCATTTAGGGGGAGGGGGTTGGACTCACTGATCTCCAGAGGTCCCTTCCAACCCACATAATTCTGTGAAATTCTGTGATTCTGTGATTTATTCTGTGAGTTTCTGCAGCCCTTCCAACTGCAACATCCCCAAATACTACTGTAACACATAGAATCATAGAATGGCTTGAGCTAGAAGAGACCTTAAAGATAATCTAGTTCCCAACACCTTATCACTGTAACACATAGAAACATAGAATGGCTTGAGCTAGAAGAGACCTTAAAGATAATCTAGTTCCCAACACCTTATCATGAGTAGGACACTTCCCACTAGCCTAGGCTGACTGAAGCCTCATTCAGCCTGGTCTTAACTCTCTGTAACAGCAGAATCTGAACCAACAAAAAACCAAACAATAATAATAATGCCCAACAAAATTTAACAACAAAAAACCCCAACCAACAAAACCAAACTTCCACAGGTTGAATTAATTGTTTAAAAGGAAAAACAAACTTACTTTTCCTAACAATAAGTTTGTTTGAAACGTGATCACCAACATTTCTACTGCTGAAGTGAGAGCCTGGATTAAAAGAATCTAAAGGTATTTGTTCTGTATGAGAACAAGGAACGGGGTGGGAGGTAAGTAAGGTTAGTAACAGCTCAAGCTGTAGGTCAGGGTCTGCATTGCTTTGCAGTTGTGTATTGGCTTTGTTGTGCAACTTGGGACTGTTAGATCCAAGTGACTGTAGATCCTTAACTCTGTCCCTTAATCCTAAACAAAGCCAACTCCTGTCCTATCTCAGTCATTTGCTGAAGAGGACATTAGTTGAACTGCATGGAGAAAGCTCAACACACTCTTATCTGGAGTGGTATTTCAGAATTTCAACCTCTGTCTCAAGACTGGAAGTATCTGCACAGCGCATATCAACTTCCCCTTTCATATCTTTGTCCATTTGGGCTGAACATCTCAGAGCCCTTAGACCTTCAGGAAAATGTTTCATGGCATGTAGAGAAGAGAAGGCTGAGGAGGATACCTCATGGTGCTCTACAACTCCCTGAAAGGAGGCTGGAGTAAGGTGGGTGTTGGTCTCTTCTCACACACAGGTGACAGGCCAGGGGATATGGGAATGTCATATTTCAGCTCAGTGATGATGAAGCAATGGGTCCAAAATAGGTGTAGATGGCAGATAAAATAAATGGAAGTGTGAACAGAAGGAATTTGGGTGTAGGTCTGACTTAATTAACCAATGTAATTAGTATGCATGGGTAGTAAAGGGTGTGAGCTGAAGACTATCTGTAGATTGCCATATGAACAGAACTGGAAGTGTATATAAGAAACATAAGTTGTGCAAATAAATGTCTTCATGGGGCAGGGGGGGAAAGCCTTCTGAAGTCATTCCTTCTGCTGCCCCTACCAAATGCTACAAGAGCAGTGGTAGAGTCACCATCTTTGGATGTATTTTAAGGACGTGTGGATGTGGTGCTGAGGCAGGTGGTTTAGTGGTGGTGGCTTAGCAGTAGCGGTAGGATTGTGAGCTTCATGTGAGCATTTGGACTTGATCTCAAAGGTGTCTTCACTCTTCAAACCTCAACACTTCAATGGCTTTATGCAACCCTTGGGATAGCAGACAAGGAGGAAATCTGATTTTGTGATCTTCCATACCCAATGATACACGGTGGGCTCCATGCAAATGAATGCCAGTTAAGAACACTGCAAAGTGCTGCTTAGTTTGTGCGGAGTCACAGAGCCAGAGGCTGAGTAGCTATAACCACCCAGGAACTTCAGTCGTAATTCCTAAAGACTGTAACATCTGAAATGCATTCTTGATGTTATGTAACCAAAATCATAACCATAAAAAGCTGGAGTCAGAGTATGTGTTTGGCTGAGGAGTGCAGCTGCCTGTTGGCAATTTCATTTGTATCTGAGTTACTGTTGCCTGCTCCTGAGTCAGGAAATGATCCAGAAATTAAAAAAGCTGAATGGAAGACATTACTATGAAGGTGGTTAAACATGGGAATGGGTTGTCCAGGGAAGGTGTGGGCACCTCATCCCTGGAAGCATTTAAAACCAGGCTGGCTGAGGCTTTGAGTAACCTGCTGTAGCGGGAGGTGTCCCTGCCCATGGCAGGGCATTTGGAAATAGATGTTTTTAAGGTCCCTTCCAACCCAAACCATTCTATGATTCTACCAGTTTGAAGGTCTGTAATAACCTTACTGCAATTTGAAAGCCTATAAAGAAATAGGCACCTGCAGAATGAAATGTATCTTTCAAGTGACATACCAATATTCATGTGCATCTACTTGTGCACTTTGACTATGACTACTTGGGTCACACCGTGACATAGGTGTGTCTATGCATGCAGGCTGTGCACAGTGATCATGTCTCTGTACTTAGCACTGCTGAGGTCACATCTCAAACACAGAAACATAGAATGGTTTAGGTTGGAAGGGACCTCAAGGATCATCCAGCTCCAACCCCCTGCCATAGGCAGGGACACCTCCCACTAGAGCAGGCTGCTCAAGGCCTCATCCAGCCTGGCCTTAAACACCTCCAGGGAGGAAGCATCCACAACCTCCCTGGGCAACCTGTGCCAGTGTCTTACCACCCTCACTGGAAAGAACTTCCTCCTAACATCCAGTCTAAATCTCCCCTCTGCCAACTTAAACCCATTCCCCCTCGTCCTGGCATTCCCAGACCTTGTCAATAGTCCCTCCCCAGCCTTCCTGTAGGCTCTCTTCAGATACTGGAAAGCCACTCTAAGGTCTCCTCAAAGCCTTCTCTTCTCCAGGCTGCAGAGCCCCAACTCTCTCAGCCTGTCCTCATAGCAGAGCTGCTGCAGCCCTCTGATCATCTTCGTGGCTCTCCTCTGGACTCGCTCAAGCAGTTCCATGAACATGAGGTTCAGTTTTGAGTGACTCACTCCAGGAAAGACAGTTTGGTCCTGGAGTGTATCCAGAGAAGGGCAACAAAGCTGGTGAAAAGTCTGTGAGAAGCAGCTGAGGGAACTGGGGTTGTTTAGTCTTCAGAAGAGGAGGCCAAGGGAAGACATCATACCCTACAACTCCCTGAAAGGAACTTGGAATGAGATGCATGTTGATCCCTTCTCACATGCAAAAAGTGACAGGATAAGAGGAAATGGCCTCAAATGGTTCCAAAGGAAGTTCCAGTTGGATATTAGGTCAGATACTGGAACAAGCTGCTCAGGCAGGTGGTGGAGTCACTGTTTGTGAAGATGTCCCAGAAATGTGTGCACATGGCACTTTGGGACATGATTTAATGGTCATTGTGGTGTTAGGTTGACAGTTGGACTAGATGAATTTAAGGGTAGGTTCTTTGCAACCAAAAGAATTCTATGATGCTATGGAGACCTGACATCTAACCAAACAGGGCTGGCACCTGTGCTAGTTTGAGCCCAGCTAGAATGTTTTGGTGAGAAGAACTAGATCACAGGCTGTGAAAGGAAAACAGTGGTGATGTCTACTTCCCTCATAGGCTCACTGAGATGTGTAAAAATGTAAGTCAAAACACAGACAACATGCTCATCACTTCGCTCTGCTTGGGCTGCTGCTGGGGAACTGGCTGAGCTGCATCTCTCTCCTAACCTCACCCTCCATTTTTCTTTGGCTGACTCAAATTTGCTTCCTAATCCCCCTGGCTGAGCCTCCATTTCTTCCTTGGGACTGGGGTAAGGTTGAGAGGGGTAGGGGGAAGGTGAGGGGTGGTTGAGAGCCCCTCCTGGGGACTCAGGTTTCTGGGAGGGGAATNAAAACCAAACAAAAACCCAAAACAAAATCGAAAGCCAAAACTGTCCTTTCCAGCTAACCAAACCACAGTGCAAGTGAGCATGGCTTCACAGTGTCACGGTATCACCGAGGTTGGAAGAGACCTCACAGATCATCAAGTCCAACCCTTCACCACAGAGCTCAAGGCTAGACCATGGCACCAAGTGCCACGTCCAACCTTGCCTTGAACAGCTCCAGGGACGGCGACTCCACCACCTCCCTGGGCAGCCCATTCCAGTAGCCAATGACTCTCTCAGTGAAGAACTTTCTCCTCACCTCAAGCCTAAGTTTCCCCTGGCGCAGCCTGAGGCTGTGTCCTCTCGTTCTGGTGCTGGCTGCCTGAGAGAAGACAGCAACCTATGACAGTACATGGGCTACTCCAGGTGCTTTTAGCTAAGCCAGATGAGGGTTAATTCTCTGTAGCTCATAACACTTGTGTATCTGTACATTTCATTTTCTGCAGTCATATCAGAGCCTGAGAGCCAGGTGAGTTTAATCTCTTTGGAGAATCCTTAGCCTTCATATGAATATTCAGATTATAAATGGAAAGCTTCTGGTTTGTACCAGATTGCATCAGGTTGAAAGGGAGTCTCAAAGGCCATCTTGTACACCCTCCCTGTGCAGTCAGCAGGGACACCTCTAACTAGACCAGGCTGCCCAAGGCTACATCAGGTCTTATCTGGAGTGTCTCCAGCGGTGGCACCTCAACCACATGCCTGAGGGTATTTTAGCACTCTCACAGGAATGTCCAACCTCAATCTATCCTGCTCCAGTTTCAAACAGTTGCCTGTCATACCATGACTACAAGCCCTTCTAAACAGTCCCTCCCCAGCCTCTCCATAGGTCCCCTTCAGAAAATTAAATGCAGCTATAAGGTCTCCCCATAACCTTCTCTTCTCCAGGCTGAACAGCCCAAACTCTCGTAGCCTGTCTTTATAGGAGAGGTGCTCCAGCCATTTGATCATCTTTGTGGCTCTCCTCTGAACATGCTCCAGCAGGTCTGTGTTCCTCTTGTGTTGGGGGTGATCCTACTGCTTCACAGTTACACTCCAGAGTGACTTTGTAATGAATGTCAATTTTTCCAGGGCACTGGCAAAATCTTTTTGACTGCTTCTCTGTAACCATTTCAACTGGGGTTTGATAGTTTTCTTTATCTATCCTATTTATTAGTACTTCTGCTTTACCCAGAGGCATCTCTTGCAAACATGAAAAGTTAGGACAAAGGATCCAACCACATATTAGTCTGTGAATTAACTTCTTTTTTTTTTTTCCTTCCCCTTGAGCTGGAAAAGTTTTGAATTCAGTACAATTTCTAATAATCTGGAACAAGAAGCAGCAGTCAACACAGTCGTAGGCTGAGAATTGTTTGTAGGAAAGTTACAAGTACTAACAAAGACTGAGCTTAACCATCAAAATCACACTCCATAAAACTAAACAATTAAGCCCTTTAAGGGCTCAGGTAGTATTTCTGTTCAAAATAATCATAACAACCATCAAGAGCATCCTGCAAACACCTGTAACAAATACATAAAGGAATCACAAACAAAAAGACTAAACTAAGAACTCTGATGGTAGGAGATCTGGATGCTCTAAGGGCATCTTCAATGGATTTCCAATACTTCCACTGCTAGCTATTAATTTCAACCCTGTCCAGATCGTGAGTGGCTGAACTGAAAGAATTATTGACAACAGTTAATTTCCCTCTTTGTGAGCTGTGCATAAATCATTAACTCACAGTGTATGAATCATCAGGTAATCATTTAGAAACACGTGTTTTATGCATTGTGTCAGCCTATGGGATGCTTGCAAGTTGTTTGCTCTTCATAATATGTCTTCTGCTCTGCAAGTTTCGTCTTATTCAAACATTAGGAGATACAGAAATTTTCTCACAACTGTTGGATTCCATTCTGTATGACTCAACATAAAATGAGATTACTTCTATCTACTAGTATTAAAAAAAACCCAAATTGAAAATGCTCATGCTGGAAGTTGATTGCAGTAACTGTCAACATATTGCTCAATCCAAAGACAAGTGCATGTGTGGACAGATACCATTCCCAGAACCATAGAATTGTTTTGGTTTATCTAAATCTACCAAGTCTGGTGCTAAACCTTGTGTCTCAGAGACACCTCTCCACAGCTTTTAAACACCTCCAGGGATGGGAAGCCTCATCCAGCGTTTGAGAACTCTTACAGTGAAGAAGTTTCTTCTGATGTCCAATCTAAACCTCTCCTGAGGTTTCTGAAAGACTGAACCTTGGGCACAGGGATATACTAGAGATTGTCCCACAGAAGCTATGGGGATGATTATAGAATCATAGAGTCAACCAGATTGGAAGAGACCTCCAAGATCATCCAGTCCAATCTACTGCCCAGCCCTAGCCAGTCAACCAGACCATGGCACTAAGTGCCTCATCCAGGCTTTTCTTGAACATCTCCAGGGACAGTGACTCCACCACCTCCCTGGGCAGCCCATTCCAATGCCAATCACTCTCTCTGCCAACAACTTCCTNCATCACTCTTCTCTGCACACGTTCCAATATCTCAACATCTCTCCTGAATTGAGGGGCCCAGAACTGGACACAGGACTCAAGGTGTGATGAAGTGACTGGAACACCTGTCTGATGAGGAAAGGCTGAGAGGCCTGGGGCTGTTTATCCTGGGGAATAGAAGGCTGAAAGAGGTTCTGATCAACGTTTACAAATACCCAAAAGGTGGGTGACTGGAAGAAAATGCCAGTCTCTTTTGAGTGCTGCCCTGTGACAGGACAAAGGCCAATGGACACAAACTGGAAAACAGAAAATTCCACCTAAAGACAAGGAAAAAAAACCTTACCTTAAGGGTGGTGGAGCACTGGAGCAGGCTGCTGCTGGGATTGTAGAGTCTCAAACCATGGAGACTTTCGAGACCCATCTGGCTGAGCTCCTGTGTGACCTGCCTTAGGTGATTCTGCTTTGGCAGGGTGCTTGAACTTGATGAACTTCAGAGGTCCCTTCCAACTGTTACGATTCTATGATTTAGTATTTGGGTCACATTTGTTCTATCAGCAACAGCAAATAGTTTATTTTGGTTTGGCTTTTTAACTGAAAATGGCAGCATTCTGTTCTTTTAAAAAGAACCTCTAGAACTGTGCTTAAAAGGAAAAAAAAAAACAAACCATGTAATGAATACTACAGACAGGTCCTGAAGCGTGCCTCAGAACAACATTTTTCACAATGCTATCACAAAATTCATGTGATAGGCCATTAGAAGACATAAGTAATCTTAAAGCTATGCTCAGGAGGGAAAAAATGTCACTTGTCTGCCTGGAACATGGAAGAATGCTACAAATTAGATCCTGTCAAGTACTAAACAAAAAAATAAATGAAATCATTAACATATGCACAAAAAGAAAGTACCAAGTTAGCTATATCATTATTCAAGGAGGTCAAAATTAGTCCTCCATGTACATTCAGTTCATCAGCAATTTATTTGCAAGAACTTTCATGAATCCTAAAAAAAACCCCCAGTATTTTAGCACCAGTAATTATCCTCAACAAATCTGTCTAAAATGTGTGGGTTTAGTCCATATTCAGCCTTACTTATTTTAATTCATCCGAGGAGGAAGTATCCTGAGTTAGCAACTGAACAATCCCACAATGTCAGCCATGGCCAACACATGGTTGTGATGGTTTGGGTGTTCCCTTCCCCCCCACACTTTGCAAATCACCCAGACTAGACTCAGCTGGCTCTGGAAATTTGAATGAAGCTTATATTTACAGCTTAGCTCAATATACAAGCAGATATTTACAGTATATGCAGTTATAGACAGAAATAGACAAGTTAAAAAGGTAATACAGAAACACAACTCCCCTCCCAGAAACCTGAGTCCCCAGGAGGGGGGTCTCAACCACCCTTCTACCTTCTCCAACCCCTCTACCTTACCCCAGACTTTGCCTTACACTCAAAAGTAGTTTGGAGGGTCAGCCAGGGGGGTTAGGAAGCAGAAGGATTAGTCAGGCAGGTGTGCTAGTTTGAAGCTAGCTAGAATGTTTTGGTGAGAAGGACTAGATCATAGGCTGTGAAATGAAAACAATGCTGAGGTCTACTTTGCTCATAGTCTTGCTGAGATGTGTAAAAAAAGCAAAGCAAAACATAGATAAAGTCACCTCACTTGCTCTCTTGGCTCCGGGCTTTGCTCTCGGCTCTTCACCTGCTGGGGAGCTCGGGCTCCTGGGTGAACTCCATCTTACTCTCTAACCTCACCCTCCATTTCCTTTGGGCTGATTCACCTTTGCTTCTTAACCCCCTGGCTGAACCTCCATTCTTCCTTGGGACTGGGGTAAGGTTGAGAGGGGTAGGGGGAAGGTGAGGAGGTGGTTGAGAGCCCCTCCTGGGGACTCAGGTTTCTGGGAGGGGAGTTGTGTTTCTGTATTAACTTTTTACCTTGTATATTTCTGCATATCACTGTNGGTTAGAGAGAGAAGTTCATGCAGCCCCGAGAGAGAGCGACTCCCTTACCTGCGTTTGTGTTCTTGTTCTTATGCATCTCATCAAGCCTACGAGTGCAGTAGACATCACCACTGGTTTCTTTTCACAGCCTATAATCTAATTCTTCTCACCAAAACATTCTAGCTAGGCTCCAACTAGCACAAATACAAGCACAGAAGATGTCACAATCCATAAGTTTAGTTGTGAAAAAAAGAAATCCACTAAATAAAGGCAAATGTATTTTTAAAAGGAATTTAAAAAAATCCTATGGGTAAAGCACAAACAATTACATTTTTTACTATTTTTATCTATTTTTTTTTAGCAACAGATAACTCCCAACAGATTCAAAAGGTAAATTAAAATGAGACAAAAGAAGCCACAATGAGAACCTGTCATTAATGTTTATGTGGGTCTACTGAAACAACTACGGTTGACTCACCAGCGAGGAATAACTCAGTAACAGAGATTTAAGACAACAAAGTTTGAGAAACAGAGATTGATGATCCAAAAAGGTATCCTAAATCGGACTGAATTACCAAAGGTAAAGAAAGTAAGTAGCAGATTAGTAGGGGGAAGTGTAGTTATGCCTTCGTTGTAAATGGTGAGAGTCAATGTTAGCTTGCTTACTAGTTGGGTAAGAGAAAAATCAAATCCTCAGGCTCTAATCTCCTTTTACAAAATAAGGTATATTTATTTTGCAAGAAAGGAGGGGAGAATCCTGAAGAGAAAACAGGCACTAGGACTAATTCCTACTGATATCTGGCTTGCATAAGCCTCTAGACCCAAGAAAGGGAACAGAGAGAACTGCACAGTTTTACTTCAGAGCTTAGGTGCCAGCTAAGCTACCAAAGCTTTTCATGCATGAATCGCCCCCTCTACTTTGAGCAGGGATAGAGGCAGGCTAAGTGCATCAAATAAATGTTTGTAGTCTGCATGTAAATTAATACAGAGGTGATCTAGATTTTGCCTCTGAGACTTTGTTTCCTTTGCACAATAAGAACAGGATGCTCGCAATGCTGAAAAGTCCTGTCATAGAATCATAGAACAATTTGGGCTGGAAGGGACATTAAAGATCATATAGTTCCAGACCCCCTGCCACAGCCAGGGATGCCTCCCACTAGACCATGTTGCTCAAAGCCTCATCCAAACTGGTACTGAACAGCTCCAGGGAAAGGGCAACCTGTTTCAGCATCTCACCACCCTCACTATAAATATTTTCTACCTAATATCCAGTTTAAATCCTCTCTTCCTGCTTAAATCCATTCCTCCTCATCCTACCACTACAAGCCCTTGTAAAAAGTCAGCCAAGACTGATGCTAAAGATGATTTTGCAGTCAACACAGAGCTAGATGAGGTATGCTAGCAAGTGTATTCATCAACACAGTTCCTCTACTCAGCATCTCCATCAGCACTAGATCACGGCCCAGAGTGCCACATATACTCATTTTTTGAACACCTCGAGGGATGGTGACTTCACCACCTCTCTGGGTAGCCTGTTCCAATGCCTGACCACTCTTTAAGTAAGTAAATTCTTCCTAGTATCCAATTTTAACTTACCCTGGTGCAGCCTGAGACCATCACTTCTTGTTCTGTCATTAGTTACTAGAGAGAAGAGACTAACATTGGCCTCATTCCACTCTGATTCAGACAGCTGTAGAGGGCAATGAGGTCTCTTCTCAGCCTCCTATTCTCCAGGCTATACAATCCCAAGTCCCTCAGCCTGATGAACTATGAATAGAATCAAAATAGAATAGAACCAGCTAGGTTAGAAGAGACCTCCAAGATCATCCAATCCAACCTATCACCCAGCCCTATCCAGTCAACCAGACCATGGCACTAAGTGCCTCATCCAGGCTTTTCCTGAACACCCCCAGGGACAGTGACTCCACCACCTCCCTGGGCAGCCCATTCCAATGCCAATCACTCTCTCTGCCAAGAACTTCCTCCTAACATCCAGCCTCTACTTCCCCCAGCACAACTTGAGGCTGTGTCCCCTTGTTCTGTTGCTGGTTGTCTGGCAGAAGAGATCAACCCCACCTGGCTACAACCTCCCTTCAGGTAGCTGCAGACAGCAATGAGGTCAGCCTTGAGCCTCCTCTTCCGCAGGCTGCACACCCCCAGCTCCCTCAGCCTCTCCTCACAGGGTTTGTGTTCCAGGCCCCTCCCCAGCCTTGTTGCCCTTCTCTGGACATGTTCCAGCACCTCAACATCTCTCTTGAATTGAGGAGCCCAGAACTGGACACTGTACTGCGAATGTATGTGGTCATAGGAGAGGAAGGACATTACTCCATCTTCTTTCTGAAAATGAAAAGATTGCTGAAAAACCTACACGAGAAAATCACTGAAGGAAAATAAATAACCCAAGGCAGGGGAAAAAAAGCAAAACAAAAACTCCCAATGAAACTCAAGTAGAAAAAAAAAAAACAAACCCCACAACAAAACAAGCAAAAAAACCTCTATAAAGTTAGTCACTAGGTTTTCCTACCTGGGGAAACTATCAGATTGGCTATTAGCATGAGCCTCATTTAGCCTAAAATTTACTTGCTATGATCAATATTGAGGCTGCTTTGTTCTACCTCGGTTGGTTTTGGTTTTTTTTGGTTGGTTGGTTGTTTTTGTTTGTTTGTTTGTTTGTTTTGGGGTGTGTGTGTGTCTTTCTTTGTGGGTTTGAGTTTTGTTTTGTTGGTTGGTTGGTTGTATTTGTTTGTTTTGGGGTGTGTGTGTGTCTTTCTTTGTGGGTTTGAGTTTTGTTTTGTTGGTTGGTTGTTTTTGTTTGTTTTGGGGTGTGTGTGTGTTTCTTTGTGGGTTTGAGTTTTGTTTTGTTGGTTGGTTGGTTGTGTTTGTTTGTTTTGGGGGGTGTGTGTTTCTTTGTGGGTTTGAGTTTTGTTTTGTTGGTTGGTTGGTTGTTTTTGTTTGTGTGTTTTGGGGTGTGTGTTTCTTTGTGGGTTTGAGTTTTGTTTTGTTTAGATATGGGTGCTCTTCATAATTAGCAAAGGCAAACATCCTCTTTCACTGGGGTTTATTTCCATCTAGGCAATTTGAATGAGTCCATAATTAACAAAGGCAAGCACCGTCTTTTACTGAGGTTTTATTTCCATCTAGGCAATTGGAATTAGTGCACAATGGAGAAAATCAAGTGCAGGATTAGGAAATGCCTTTTTTTTTTCCCCCTCAAATATAAGCCTTGTCAACATATGGAATGTTGTGGGAATGTATTGAAATGGGTATTTGTAGGGCATTTGAACAAGCTCTGGTATTAAAAATATTTTTTTGGTGAAAGGTATTGCTTCTTAGAGCGAGGAGCTAATGGAGTTGGCAGAAGACACAGAGTGTGCAAAAGCAATTTATGGAATGGCATAATAGAGACACCTTGGCCTCTGTCACACTGTTCTCCACCTTGCTTCACTCCAGGATGCTTTGAAGGCAAGGAGAATTTTTCTCAATAGCTGGATACTTCACTCTCATATTTCTGAGACGTAGTCAAAGGGACAGGGCCGCTCAGAATGATGTAAAGCATTGACACTGTCCCACGCAACATCCGACTCACCGAGCTGGAGAGAAACAGATTTGATGGGTGCACCGCTCAGTGCGTAAGGAATGGGCTGGATGGTCAGATGCAGAGGACGGTGCTCAATGGGGGTCGTGGAGGTCCCATAGGCACGGAAATAGGCTCATTTATGCCTTGCCCTGCCTGGACATGTTTTTCTGCCCACACCAGGGGTAAACATATTAAGTAAGCACAAAGGGGCACAACAGACCTGGTGCCATAAAGTCTGGCCTGCCCAGGACCCCTGTTTGTGTAAGGTGGTTGTGTAAGCCCCCCCACGCCCAGCTCGTGCCTGCCTAGTGTGAGGCCTGTGTGATTCCCACATTTGGGAGGTCCAGGCCTGTGGCTTTTGCCTATTATGGTAAAGTTGGCTAACTGCCAACCTGATTGGCCATTCTAGTGGCCAGGGCCATTAATCTCGGGCCACATCTAACAAATGGGGGTGCAGAGGTAAACGGCTTGCTCAGGCTCCGCCGCATTGCCTGTGTTCAGTATGGTGCTTAAGGCTGCTGTTCTATACGGAGCTCAGACTCCCGTGCAGCCGTGCGCCCTACTGCACGCCCGCTGCTTATGGCTGCCTGGCGCGCGCCGCTGCCGCCCAGGTACCAGGAGGCAGACCCCACTTGTCTGCACGCGATCGGCCTGAGTAGCCAGCGTGAGACCGTGCTCAGACTGCACGGCTTCTACTCCCTCTGCTCCGGAGGTCCTGCCAGCGCCTCCCCTGGGCCGCGTTATTTCAAAGAAGCAGCCAGGAGACAAGGGCAGAGATTGCATCCTCAGCGGGGAGAACAAGGTCAGAGACTGTCCTTTGCCCAGAAGCTGGGAAGATTCTCCTTTCCCCTAAAGCTGGGAGGATTCCAGCCTCAAAGCCCATGGGCAGAGTCCCCTGAAGGTTTGGACACTTGTAATAGGCTGTGACGTAGCCCCGGAGGGTGACTGATAATTAATTAGAATTTGTAAGTAAATGCTTTGATGCCTCTGCAATTTCTGTTGCCTTCTGCCATAGAGCAGAAAGAGCTTTCAGCCCACCCTACTGGGCAAGTAGCATATCAACCCCAAGCGGCATTAAGCCACAGGGAAACTCCTCTCTCTGTTTAATGGTTTGAATATATGAATAGAATAGAATAGAATCAACCAGGTTGGAAGAGACCTCCAATATCATACAGTCCAACCTAGCACTCAGCCCTAGCCAGTCAACCAGACCATGGCACTGAGTGCCTCATCCAGGCTCTTCCTGAACACCTCCAGGGATGGTGACTCCACCACCTCCCTGGGCAGCCCATTCCAATGCCAATCACTCTCTCTGCCAACAACTTCCTCCTAACATCCAGCCTAGACCTCCCCTGGCACAACTTGAGGCTGAGTCCCCTTGTCCTGTTGCTGGCTGCCCGGGAGAAGAGACCAACCTCCACCTGGCTACAACCTCCCTTCAGGTACTGTAGACAGCAAGTTATTAACAAGCGCTAGTTATTAACAAGTTACTGTTTCAGATATTCCCATCATGTCTTTCATAACTGTGTAGAACATATATTAGTATTGAAGTTCAGTGGTTGGGGGTGGTGAGAGTTCAGGATATTGAAGTTAATAAATACATGTTTTTATAGAATATTATCTCGCACCAATTAATTTCTCCCCTCCGCCACAATCAGCGTAGGCAGCAGAATACCCCTCCGTGACAATGGGCAGCAGCATCTATTCCTAGTATCTAAATGCAGAAGAGAGATGCCCTGCTATAGGCTCCAAGGAAAGGGCAGGAAGGTCTACGTGACAGAGATGAATTCATTTTGTCAGTTTTCACAGAATCACAGAACCGTAGGGGTTGGAAGGGACCTCTGGAGATCATCGAGTCCAACGCCCCTGCCAAAACAGGATCACCTAGGGCAGGTCACACCGGAATCTTTAAGATGTGAGTCTTAAAAGCCTCTAGAAAAGGAGATCAGAACCTGTTTGGGAAGTCTGGTTCGGGGCTATGTCACTGTCTCAGCCCAGAAGCTGGGAAGGAGACTTGGTTCTTTTTTGAACCTTTCTGTGAGTGAAATTAAGGCACAAATGAGGCCATCTATCAAGACAAGACTACTTATTAAAGAGAGAGATAAAAACAGAACAGAGAAAGGAAGAAAAAGGGGGAGGGGGAGAGGGAGAGGGAAAATGGAGAGAGCAGGAGAGATAGTTACCACCCCATAATAAAGAAAGGAAAGGGAGAGAGAGGGAGAGAGATCTCGGAGAAAGAAAGAGCAGGACAAATACCACCTCATGGCTCTTCTTTGCTGGTGTGGGGCTAGAGGGAGAGACTTTCCTGGGCTGCCCCCTCTACCCCCCACATTCCAGGGGGTCTTTTCACCACACCCCCTGGACAGAGATGCTGCATCTTATCTTTGTTGAGACATTCCTTAGTTTGAGACCTAATCATCACCATCACAAGGTGATTTACACTCAGGAGAAGATTCCTACAGTCACCCTCACAGCAAAGGTTTTTCCTCATTTGGAGGTAGAACTTCCCACATTTTAGTTTGTTTCCTTTGCCCCTCATACCATCACTGGGCAACCTTCTTCATATCCACACTTAAGGTATTTGTAAACATTGATCAAATCCCCTCTCAGCCTTCTCTTCTCCAGGCTAAACAGTCCCAAAAAGTCTCTCAGCCTTTCCTCATCAGAGAGAGATTCCAGTGTTTGCCTCCATTGGAATCTCTCCAGTAGTTCTCTGTCCCTCTTGAACTGTGGAGCCCTGAACTGGACACAATGCTCCAGATGAGGCCTCCCTAGGGCAGAGTAGAGGGACCTTGATCTGCTGGTCACACTCTTCCTAATGCATTCCAGTGCACCACCAATGGCACTCTTGGCCACAGGGGCACCTTGCCCTCACATTCTCCAGGTTAAACAGCCTTTCCTCATCAGGAAGATGTTCTATTTTCCCTCAGAAATAATTGCTTTTGGGGAGCCAGTGACTCAGGCTGCTCCCACAGAGAAACCTGATGCGTGGCACCCAGCAGCCAGCTACCAACACTGAGCCATGATTACATACAGTCCCTCCTGGAGCTCTGTGGGAAGTATCCATCTCCAAGTCACAGGAGAAGGGAGGGCTCTCCTTTCCTCATCGAAGTGACATCATTAGCTATGCCTATCCATACCACCGGTTGCAGGATCAAGCTCTTGATTAAGCAGTTTGGAAGGTTTGTATTTTGGTTTTCAGCCATTCCCCTGTGATGTAAACATCTGCTGCTCTCTGTGCTGACAGCAGAAAAGTGGTTGTTACAAAGCCAGCCCTGTAAACTGTCAAGATTTAAGCTGTCTGTATAGCTAACCATTGCAAACTAACAGCAAGAGCTTCTGCAGATTTCTTGCTATCATATGCCAGCTACTGCTAAGCTCAACGCTCTCCGTGTTTCTCTCTGCCCACTTCAAGAGGATGAAGAGATAAAAAGAACAGCCTGCCCCCAATGACAGCAAGTGATAACACTCATTATTCTACCCACAATGCCAAAAAAAAAGAGGCAAGTTTTCAGAGAGAGCTGCTGCATGCCACTTAAATTGGTTACTCACTATGCATCAAGCCCCTTAGTTAACAAATGCTCAGCCTTTCATTAGTTCCCCTGACAGCTGCTCCAGGGTGACACAAGGAAGCTGGCGTTTCTGCTCATTCCACCAAAGGCCTTAAAAAATCCCCAAGCTCCAACCAGAACAAGCCTGAAATCCCTGGATTTTGTCTGGAGGGAGCGAAATACTTCAGAGAGAGGGTCAGCAATTATTAACCTCTTTCATTAGGTAGCAGCAGCAAGCATGTTCCCCGGAAGTCAGAGCACATTCTGCTGTGTATCAGGGTATCAGCTCAAATTTTAGTTCTGTTTCAGCTAATAAAAGAAACCAGCACAGCTTCCAAGAGGGAGCTCAACTGTCACATATGACACTGCGCTCAGATTTTTCAAACGAGACAATCTGGTCCCTTCTCCTGATATCTAACAGGCACCAAAAAAAGCATAACACAGGAACTAGCCTAAGCTAACTGCATCATCTCATATTAATAAGTAGATTTCCATGTTTAAGGTGCAATATTCTCCTGCTTATAAATCAATTATTTCTCTCTAAAGAATATTCCAGGTGTTGATCTGTTGGAAGGTAGGAGAGCCCTGCAGAGGGACCTGGATGGGCTGGATGGGTGGGCAGAGGCCA
>WAAF01020669.1:207762-221242 GCA_013400475.1 Tricholaema leucomelas
CTGGATGAGGCACTTAGTGCCATGGTCTGGTTGACTGGATAGGGCTGGGTGCTAGGTTGGACTGGATGAGCTTGGAGGTCTCTTCCAACCTGGTTGATTCTATTCTATTCTGTTCTCTACAGTTTTCAGTTTGTACATCTAGGAACTGAAGAATCAGCTGCATCATTTCCCTATGTCCTTTCCCCTTCAACACCATTCTTCCTGTTCTGGGTTGTTGGTTTTTTTTGTTTTTTTTTTGATAACTCCTTGGTAAGTAAAAGAAACTTAAATCCTTTTAAAACCTTAAAAGCTTTGGACATCTACAATAATGCTTCCTTTCATCTGAAGTGATATTCTCCAGTCAAATGTCATTGGTAGAAATGTAGTTCATAGAATTATAGAATGGTTTAGGTTGGAAGGGACCTCAAGGATCATCCAGCTCCAACCCCCTGCCATAGGCAGGGACACCTCCCACTAGAGCAGGCTGCTCAAGGCCTCATCCAGCCTGGCCTTAAACACCTCCAGGGAGGAAGCATCCACAACCTTCCTGGGCAACCTGTTCCAGTGCCTTACCACCCTCACTGTAAAGAACTGCCTCCTAACATCCAGTGAAAAGCGTAAACCCATTCCCCCTCATCCTGACATTACCAGACCTTGTCAATAGTCCCTCCCCAGCTTTCCTGTAGGCTCCCTTCAGATACTGGAAAGCCAGTATCTGAGAGCCAGTTGTGATGCACAATCTTTTGAGCCGAAGTTGTGATGAGAAATGACCTTCTCAGAATCACAATAACATATTACATTTTGTGAGATCATCAGCCTTAGACTGATTTTTACCTCCATCTCTTCGCATGAACATGACCAAAAGGGGGAAAAAAACCAGCAGAAGGGTGGGGAACAGACAAGTAGTGTAGTCACTAAAGGTGACCTGGGTATGTGGTAAAGACAGGATATACAAAGGCTTGCAGAGAAGAGAAAAGCCTTTATGCAGAGGGTGAAAAAATAGAGTACTACTTCTGGAGAGTCAGAAGTTAAATCATTAACTTTTTAAAGGTAATGGTTAATGAGAACATGAGGAAAATCACAGGAGTGCCTGTGACAACCCTGTTGAGGAGAATTTTACTTTCCTAATGCTCCAGACAATTAAAATTGAGTTGTAATTGCAACACAGTGCAGCACTTTCATGTTAACTTCATTCTTGCTATTAAAAAATGAGAGCAAGCAGTTAAGGACAGATGACTTCAATCCTTGTACCAAAATCTTAGCTTCCTGCCTCCATTGTGAATGCTGAAATAAAGCAATTCTGCTCAGACATCCTCTGAGCCTTGGCAAAATGGAAAATAAACAGCACCAGGTTTGGGGAGTTTTTGATGAAGGCAGCAGACACAAAAAAGGTGCAAGGAAGATGCCCATAGTTAGCTTTTAGATGTTCTGTTTCTGTTCATAGAATCATAGAATCAATCAGGTTGGAAGAGACCTCCAAGCTCATCCAGTCCAACCTAGCACCCAGCCCTAGCCAGTCAACCAGACCATGGCACTAAGTGCCTCATCCAGGCTTTGCTTGAACACCTCCAGGGACAGCAACTCCACCACCTCCCTGGGCAGCCCATTCCAATGGCAAATCACTCTCTCTGGCAACAACTTCCTCCTAACATCCAGCCTATAAGGGCAAGCTACAATGAAATGGAAATGTTACTGTCCAGGTCTATTGGTGATGAGGCACTTAGTGCCATGGTCTAGCTGACTGGTTAGGGCTGGGTGCTAGGTTGGACTGGATGATCTTGGAGGTCTCTTCCAACCTGGTTGATTCTATGATTCTATGATGCGCTTCTGGCTTGTTTTTAGGTTATGAACAGATATATGCAAACAGGTGAAGCTGAATTAAGAGACTTTGAGTTCAGTCAAAGAAGATGAAGTAAAAACATGGGCAGTCTGCACTAACATTCGAGCATATGTTAGGTTTTAGTGTAAATACACAAACCAATAAAAATAACAATCAGCAGCACTCCAAGCAGGAAGCAATAGGATGACAAAAACAGATGAATTATACAGAGAAGGGAATTGTGATGGACAGAAATATAAGGAGAATATATTGAAAAATTACTCACCAAGAAAGCTGGAATGCCTAAGAGGTTGCCAATGAAATTCAGAGAATCAGGATCAGCAAGTGGAATTCTTGACCTCTGCTCATAGCGAATGCTTGGGAGTTCGTCTGTTGGCTGATATCAACGTCACAAACCTCATGTATGAAGTCATTAGAAAGTGGGAGACCTTCATGGAGATATTGATTAAGAGGGAGGTCACCTGCACAAACTTGAAGTGACAGAAACTTCAAATGAAAGTGACAAAAAAAAAATATTAGAGATCTGGGAATAAACTATGAAGGAGAGACTGAAGGACTGGTACTACTTTGTAAAGAGGCTGAAAGAATGGCCTTACAACCGTGTGCAAATATCAGCATGAGAAAAAAAGGCATGGAGGAGGAGTAAGAGATTCTTCCTCTTGTCTGCTGGGTTAGTACAACCAATGCTGGGCTTACATTTCTGGCAAGTGAATTTTATGTAAACGAGGGCTGTGGAAGTAAGGATGTTGTGTCCCTCAGGAGTCTTCTAAAGAGAAGATGTGACAAAAACCTTGTAGGAATACTTCCTCCTGAAACCAGAAGATAGGCTAAACAACTTTCTGAGATCCATTCAGATTCATTTGTAGAACTTCAGAGTCAAGGAGTGCCTGATGAACAGGGTCCTCAAGGTTTGTACACCCAATTCACATATGAGAACTCCCCCTCTCTCAAGGGGACTCTTGCTGCTGATATATCATAGAATCATAGCATTTTTTTTCAGTTGTAAAAGACTTCTAAGATCACCAAGTCCAGCCATTGACCTAACACCACCATGGATATTAAACCATATTCCAAAGTGCCATGTCCACACATTTCTTGAACACTTCTAGGGATGGTGACTCCACCACTTCCCTGGGCAGCCTGTTCCAATGGCTGACCACTCTTGCAGGAAAGACATTCTTCCTAATATCCAACCTAAACCTCTTCTGGCAACATTTTAGACCACTTCCTCTTGTTCTATCCCCTGACACTAAGAAGAAGAGACTGAACCCCCACATCCTTTTAGGGAGCTGTAGAGAGCATTGAGGTCTCCCTTCAGCTTCCTGTTCCCCAGACTAAAGAATCCCAGTTCCCTGAGGCACTTCTCATAAGACTTGCTCTCAACCCTTCCCGAGCTTTGTTACCCCTCTCTGGACATGCTCCAGCACCTCAATGTCATACACTCACAGAATTATGGAATGGTTTAGGTTGGAAGGGACCTCAAAGATCATCCAGCTCCAACCCCCCACCATAGGCAGGGACACCTCCCACTAGAACAGGTCACTCAAGTCCTCATCCAACCTGGCCTTGAACAGCTCCAGGAGGGAGCATCCACAACCTCCCTGGGCAACCTGTGCCAGTGTCTCACCACCCTCTCTGTAAAGAATTTCTTCCGGACATCTAGTTTAAGTCTCCTCTCTGCCAGTTTAAACTCATGACTCATTGTCCTGTCATTACAAGACCTTGTCAGTAGTCACTCCCCAGCCTTCCTGTACATCCCCTTCAGATACTGGAAGGCCACTACAAGGTCTCCTTGAGGCCTTCTCTTCACCAGACTGAAGAGCCCCAACTTTTGTAGTGTGTCCTCATAGGAGAGGTACTCCAACTCTCTGATCATCTTCATGGCCCTCCTCTGGACTCATTCCAACAGTTCAATTGTGTTGGAGGCTGAAAAAAGAACCCAATATTCAAGGTGTGGTCTCATCAGTGCCAAGCACAGGGTCACTCCTGATAGTCACACTATTAATGGTGATGTCTTCTTTTGTAAAGCCTTCTTTTGTAAAGCCTTCTTTTGTAGAGAGCACTGAGATCTCCTTTCAGCCTCCTCTTCTCCAGACTAAAGAATCCCAGTTCCCTCAGCTGATGCTCACGAGACTCACTCTCTGGACCCTTCACCAGCTCCAACTCACAGTCTGTGAACAAGTGCAAAGCTTCTGCACAAACTTCCACAGAAGGTGAAAATCCATCAAAATCCTCTCTCAGTCTCATTGCTAAGGATGGGTTAATAGAGGAAGCATTGTTGGCTCTGCAACACAACTGCTATGTGTTCACGAAGGTTCATCTGTCAGTATGTGTGAAATAAAGAGTGTGTAATTTAGCTAAACTGTACAATAGAAGGGAGAGAGTTAGGAAGTTACATTCCTGAGTGCCTGTGGTCACTAGATGGATGACAAAATGCACACACAAGATGTCATTTCTCTGCAGGTAAAAGCGCATGGACCTTGCTGAATAACTACTCTTTAGTATGGACACAGCTACCAGAACGGTTTGCACAGGGTAAAAAAAAAACAACAACTCTGAATCATAGAACTTGTAATATTAATGCACCACTGCATGTTGGTTTCCTGTGCTTAAGACTTTATTTTCATGAATATGTAGATTTCATTAACCACTATTCAGACCAAAGCACTTTGGAGATGGGGAGGGAAGAGAGGGGAGGGACAGCAAAGCACCACATGGAAACCTTCCAGCTTCCCTGCAGGGTGCAAGGAGGAGGTGAGATGAGGTCAGTGATTGTTTACATGAGGAGGAAAAAAGGAAAGAAAAAAAAGGAGGAAATTCTGTACCAGCAGGTGATGAAAGGACACAAAGGAAACCAGGATAACAGCAGTAGAGTCGTTGTGTATATGTCAATAGCAAATTATGCCTGCAGAGAAAAAGCCAAACCCATTTATCCCAAATTAAACCCAAATGGAGTGAGCTTTACATTAAACGGTGATATTTTAAACCAATAACTTCACTTGCAAATTAAGGAGAAATCTCCTCCTTTGCTTGGTCAAGCTATTACTGTAAAGCTGTTCTGAAATCAGGATTAAAAATTCCTTTTATCTTTGTGCAGATTTCATCTGCAGCACATTGAACAGAGTCAGACATTTAAAGTGACTAACTAACAATTTGGCTTCTGCTGCTGAACAGAGAAGTCTTTGAGCGCGCATGCAGCAAGGAATGTTTTAGGGATGCTCTTTCTCGTGAGATGAATTTGGGTTTTTTTTTGGTGAAAAAAGAAGGGAATGGAAAGGAAAACCCAAGAAAAATCATCGAGGTGGTTAGAAAAAAAAGATGTCTAAACTTCAGCCGAACAGAGGGAAGATTATCTCCTCTACAAAATGTCAAAAAGCAGCATCCCTGCAAAATTAGATTGGAACAGTGCATTGTGTGCAACCTAATTATATTAACAATGTTACACAAATCCAGAAGCAGAACAGCTGTTTCATATCTGAGCTGTGGTAAACAGAGCCTCAGCAATCTCTGCCTGAACCATGCAAATACCAGACAAAATTCAAAGCTGTCTCAGATGTTTGCATGGTAAATACACCAAGAAGGTGAATAAAAAAAAGATCAGTTTGGTCATCCTTCCCTACCTCATTAAATATACAGTAAAACAGAAGCACTTGTCCTGTGTCCTTTCTCTGATGCTCCACTTCTCACGAACAAAATAATCTCCACTTGCACCCAGAATGCTGTGCTGATGCCAGCCACAAGCAGTTATGATAAATAGGGTTTGCTGGCAGCCAGCCTGGGATTCAAAGTAGCAGAGCACAGAGCCAGCTTACACAAGCCTAGAACAGCATTTCTCCCCCATCCCTGGAGATGTTTAAAGGACACACTGATGTGAGACTAAGGGACTCTACCGAACTTGGTAGGGTCAGATAATGGTTAGACCTGGTGATCTCAAAGGTCCTTTCCAACCAAAACAATTCCATGATTCTACCAGGATAGCCTACACCATTACCAAGCCATACTGGAAGAAGCTGTGGCACAGGAGTGCTCCTGAATGTTTCTCAAAAGTACACAAAAGTTGAGGTTGCTGAAAGTAAAGATTTGCTCAAATAAAATCATAGATGCGTAGAATGGTTTGGGTTGGAAAGGAGCTTAAAGTTCATCTAGTCCCAACTCCCCTGCCATGGGCAGGGACTCTTCCTGCTAGACCAGGTCACACAAGGCTTTGTCCAACCTGGTCTTGAACACTTCCAGGGAGAGGCCATTCACAACCTCCCTGGGCAACCTGTTCCAGTGTCTCACTACCCTCATAGTAAAGAATTTCTTCCCAATATTCAGCCTAAATTTCCTCTCTTCCAGCGTTAATCCATTTCCCCTCATCCTATCATAACCTTGTAAAATGTCCCTCCCCAGCTGTCTTGTAGGCCTCCTCCAGGTACTGGAGTGCCACTCTAAGGTCTTCCCAGAGCATTCTCTTCTCCAGACTGAGTAGCTCCAATGTAAATGCTCCATGGATAAAACACAACCCCCTCTCTCCTCCTCTAGTCACCTGTTCTATGTATTTAAATGGACAATGACTAGGTACTAATGGACAGTTACTAAGTACATAATTCCTCCAGCTTCCTAATGGAAATACTTATTGAGGAGCCTCCAGGCTCTCCTTGTCTGCCAGCACGCATGAATGAGAGCTGGAAATGTGGGAGAAGTGATGGAGACCAGAACTTCCCAGCTGAGGTCCATAGAAACATAGAATTGTTTCAGCTGGAAAGGATCTCTAAGATCATGGAGTCCAACTGTTAACATCACTGAGGCAATCAAACCGTGTCCCGGTGCGCCATGTCCACACATTTCTTGAACACCTCCAGGGATGGTGACTCCATCACCTCCCAGGGCAGCCTGCTCCAGTGCTTGAGCACTCCTTCAGTAAAGAGGAAAGGGTCCTGCTCTCCCAAGGCAGTTGCCTTGCCTGATGTGTGCACCTTACCCACCTCCCCAGATTTAAGTGATTACAGAAGCCCAGAAGTAATTACACTGAGTTGCCACAACTGCTCACAGAGGCATTATTTTTTGTTACTGAGGTTACTGATTCAGTCCTCTGCATTCTTTTAACCAGGGGGAAAACAGAAGGCCCACTATTAATAAAAGAGGATTCAATATTATGATACTCTCTTCCCTTTGTGAATTTGATAAATAGGCACAGCCCAACACAACATCTACTCACCTTTCCAACTGTATTGAGAAGCCCTCTTTTCTTTACAGACTTAGATACATAAAATCCCCTCACCTACTTTTTTTATTACTCTCTTTTTCCTGCTTCCCATCACCCTAATCCATGTCTTTCCCTGGAGCTGAAAGCTCCTTGGACCTTGTGTCTCACACACATCATATTTTGATGTCTAATTGTGCTAGTTTGAGCCTAGCTAGCATGTTTTGGTGAGAAGAATTAGATGATAGGCTGAGAAATAAAAACAATGGTGAGGTCCACTTCCCTCACAACCTTGCTGAGATGTGTAAAGAAGAAAGGCAAAACAAAAGATAAGGTCACTTCTGCTCTGCACTTTGCTTGGGCACTTCGTGCTTGGCTGTGCTCTTCTGCTTTGCCTGCTGGGGAGAGCTGGGGCTGCTGGCTGNGCTTTATTCTTTTCCTATAGCTGTTGATAAATACAACTGAAAATCACAGTGGTTTTAATTTTTCTGCTAGTTTCTGTTACTTGCCAAACCCAAGTTTCACCTTGATTAAACGGAGTGTGCTTGAGTACCAGTTAAGATGCAATCACCTAAGACTGCCTGATTGATTATGTGAGGAAAAACAGAAAGAGGGGCTGGATCACTTTGAATCTTTTTTAGTTGTTTGTTTCTATTAAAACCACTTCCTATACCTTATGAACATCTAATTTTTCATATAAACAAACCTTAAAAAACCTTCATAAAGCCCAAACCAGATTTCTAGTGAAAGTGACAGGTAGATAAAAGAAGTTTAAGTATCAATTTTATGCACAGAACAAGTTGGTTTTTTCACCTAATCACAGACTGCATCAGGGTGGAAGGGAACTTCAAAGGCTTTCTTGTCCAGACCCCTTGCAGTGAGTCTCTGACTTGATCAGGTTGCTGAGGGACCTATCCAGTTTGCCCTAGAATGTCTCCAGAGGTGGGGCCTCCACCACTTCTCTGGGCAACCTGTTCCAGTATTTCACCACTCTCATTGTAAAGAACTTCCTCCTGATGTCCAATCTAAATCTACCCTGCTCTAGAATAGAATAGAATTGAATAGAATCAACCAGGTTGGAAGAGACCTCCAAGATCATCCAGTCCAACCTAGCACCCAGCCCTATCCAGTCAACCAGACCATGGCACTAAGTGCCTCATCCAGGCTTTTCCTGAACACCCCCAGGGACGGTGACTCCACCACCTCCCTGGGCAGCCCATTCCAATGCCAATCACTCTCTCTGTGAAGAACTTCCTCCTAACATCCAGCCTATACTTCCCTCGGCACAACTTGAGGCTGTGTCCCCTTGTCCTGTTGCTGGTTGCCTGGGAGAAGAGACCAACCCCCACCTGGCTACAACCTCCCTTCAGGTAGTTGTAGACAGCAATGAGGTCTGCCCTGAGCCTCCTCTTCTCCAGGCTAAACAACCCCAGCTCCCTCAGCCTCTCCTCATAGGGTTTGTGTTCCAGGCCCCTCACCAGCTTTGTTGCCCTTCTCTGGACACGTTCCAGCACCTCAACATCTCTCTTGAGTTGAGGAGCCCAGAACTGGACACAGCACTCAAGGTGTGGCCTGACCAGTGTTGAGTACAGGGGCAGAATAACCTCCCTCGTCCTACTGGCCACACTGTTCCTGATACAGGCCAGGATGCCATTGGCCCTCTTGGCCACCTGGGCACACTGCTGGCTCATCTTCAGCCTACTGTCTACCAGTACCTCCAGGTCCCTTTCCTCCTGGCTGCTCTCAGCCACTCTGTCCCCAGCTTGTAGTGTTGCTTGGGGTTGTTGTGGCCAAAGTGCAGAACCCTGCACTTGGCCTCGTTAAATCTCATCCCATTGGCCTCTGCCCACCCATCCAGCCTGTCCAGGTCCCTCTGCAGGGCTCTCCTACCTTCCAACAGATCAACACCTGCTCCTAGCTTGGTGTCATCTGCAAACTTACTGATGCTGGACTCAATCCAGCATCTCAATCTAGTTTGTCCTATCACTGCAAGCCCTTCTAAATGGTCCCTCCCTAGCCTTCCTGCAGGTTCTGTTCAGATATTGAACTGCTGCTGTAAGGTCTCCCTGGAGGCTTCTTCTCTCCAGGTTGAGAAATTTTCTTGACAAAGTTTCTCACGTCCTGTCCACAAACATTGGCAGTTTCACCATTCTTTTGGGTAGCAGTATTGAGCTTACCTAAAATTAATACCAATCAGATACATTCTTAATGTTTTTCTCAGGCATCATGCCTTCTTTGTCGTACATGACTTACTCCCCTGGGACTGTCTAGGTTCATCCCTATGTCCTAGTCCTGCTGCATGCCAGGAACAGACTGACTAGCAGTGGTCACTGCAAATTATTATTCTTCAGCCATAGTCTGAGCACTCTCCTAAGCTCTGGGGATCTCAGAATGCAGTACTGGAATCCTGGATACAGCAGACATGTTGTGAAGCCCACACTAAAGCTTCCTCAGGTGTGAATGAATTCAACATCTTGGCAAGTATCAATACCTTGAAAGAGAAAATACATCTACACACAGAAAGCAAATGCTTATAGCATGTTTGCAAAGCTATAGAAACTGAAGATACCTGGAAATGAAACAACCAAACACCCTAGACAGATAATAGTCACTTACTAGTGAGATTAGACCCAAAGCCTTTCCTCTCTTCCATTAATTTACTGATAAGCTCTTGCAGAGGCTTCAAACACTCAAGGGTAGAGACCCAATTCTATAAGATCCTACACCACTGGGTTACATGCAGAGCTGATAAGCTGCATATCCATCTTTATATCTAGAAATATCTGGGGAAGGTTATAGTCCACCAAGGGTCTCCTTTCCCATTGTCAAACAAATTTTCTGTTCCTAAAGCCACTAATTTTAACCACTAATAGCTGTCTCTGTTCAATGTTAAAGCAGGTAATACCACTTGTGGTGATGTTTCCAAACCAGGATGACAAAGTCAATAGTTTGGAGGTCTAATGAAAGTACTGCTCCTGCCCCTCTCAACTCTTAACAGTGTTTCCAGAGAGGAGAAAGTCATCTCTGGAGCATGCCCCATGACAACCATCCCCTGCCCAGACAGTAATCAGAAGCAGGCAGTGACTACTGCAGTAATAGAGTGAGTCCTACATTAATTGCTAAAGAATGGTGAGACAGAATGCTCCTTATTGCCAGGCAGCACAGCACTGTATATAGCTGAAGCTTCTTCCCACACTCAACCCCAGATGATGCAGAATGTGGCAATGTGATTTCACAATGTGTGCAATGGCATAACAGAGATTAAAACACACAGTTCCCAACTGGCTCTTAGAATCAGAGAATCATTAAGGTTGGAAAAGACCTCTAAGATCATCAAGTCCACCCAATACCTCCATGGCCACAAAACTATGTCCCAAAGTGCCACACTTACTGATTTTTTGCACACTTCCAGGGATGGTGACTCCACCACCTCACTGGACAGCCTGTTCCAATGCCTGAACACTCTTTCAGTAACATCCAATGTAAACCTCCCCTGATGCAGCTGGAGGACATTGCCTCTTGTCCTGCCATTAATTAACTGGGAGAAAAGGCCAACAACAGCCTCACTGCAGCCTCCTGTACTGAGGGGCCCAAATCTGGACACAGTACTCAAGGTGCAGTCTCACAAGTACTGAGTACAGCACTCGTAAGAAGAAACATCTTCTAAGAAGAAAAAAAACCCACGCTAGAAGAGACGATTGGTTTTGGGGCAACCATCCCCACTATCAGGACAGGCTACAAGAGTTGAGGATGTTCAGCCTGAAGAAGAGAAGGCCCAGAGGACACCTTGTAGTGGCCTTCTAGCACATGAAGAAGGCCTGTAGAAAAGCTGGGGAGGGGGTTTTATAGGGACTTGTTGTGGTAGGACAAGGGCCAATAGCTTAAAGCTGGAAGAGGGGAGATTTAGACTGGATATTAGGAAGAAATTCGTTAAAAGAGGGTATTGAGACATTGGAACAAATTGCCCAGGGAGGCAGTGAGTGCTCCCTCCCTGGCAGTGAGTGTTCCCTCCCTGGCAGTGAGTGCTCCCTCCCTGGCAATGTTCAAGGCCAAACTGGATGGGGCCTTGAGAAAGATGGTCTAATGGAAGGTGTCCCTGCCCATAGCACGGTGGTTTGAACTAGGTGATCTTTAAGGTCCCTTCCAACCCAGGCCATTCTATGAGTCTACAAAGATTCACTTTTTGCCAAAGACGTTTAAATGCCACTATTTGTAAAGGTTTCTGAACACATTTGCTAAGTGGTAATACTTGCTGTATTACCCAATGCATTTTCATGACAAAGAGAAAAGGAATAGCCTTTCCTCAGCTGCTGGTGTGAGTGATCTCAAGGTCTGCCTAGGCACTTCAAGAAAGTCTTGTCTTCAAACTCCTGCATGCCTCTCAGGACATCAGTTGTGCTACTGACAAGAGGTGATTTTTCTGGTGAGCATTTTCAGTGCCAAATCTCTGACGCTGCCAGACAGCTGATGGTGCAGCACTTAGAAAGCACATTGCTTCCCATCACTTAAAGCTTGCATTAATTAGGGATTATTAGTATTAATTACAGTACATTAGAGACTGTTATCATTTTAGATAATGGTTAGTAACAACATTACATTCTTTATGGCTTGTACTTTTTAATTACTACTGGTTCAGTTTCAGAGCTGGGTGCTACCCCTAGACATTGCACTGAGGAAAGGATGATGCATGAACCGTGTTACTCTAGAAGCAGCCCTCAGAGGAACTACCACTGCAGGAATGCTCACATACTCCTAGAAAAGGCTCTTAGAAGCGGGGGAGTGATCTACTCTAGCAGAGATAAGGGCAGCTTCCTTGGCTCCAAATCATAGAATCACAGAATAGTTTTGGTTGGAAAAGAGCTTTAAAGTCATCAAATCCAGTCATCAACGTAGCATCACCACGGCCATTGAACTGTGTCCCACAGTGTCACGTCCACGTGTCTCTTGAACAACTCCAGAAATAATGACTTCACCACCTCCCTGGGCACCTCCACTACCTGACCACTCCTGCAGGTAAGAATTTTTTCTTAATATCCAACCCAAACCTGCCCTGGCACAATTTCAGGTGATTTCCTTTCTTTCTACCGGCTGATACTGGGAAGAAGAGACCAAACCCCACCTCACACCAACCTCCTTTCAGGATGTTGTAGAGATGCCTCCTCTTCTCCATATTAATCAACTCCACTTTCCCCAGCTACTCCTCACCAGACCTGTTCTCCAGACCCTTCACCAGCTTTGTTGCTCTTCTCTGAACACACTCCAGCACCTCAATGTCTTCCTTGTACTGATGGTGCCAATATCCTGACGGTCTCGTTGCTCTGGCTTGGATGTTGCTGTGTGCTAGGTGAAAGGGTGCCATTCACTCTCCTTTTAAATCTCTCTCTGGATACTTGCTTTCAAGGATTTTGATAACTCACATCCACTGAACAGGACTTCTCCATGTGTAAGAAAGCTGCAGAAATTCAAGGAAGAAATTTTACTCCTCCAGCCAACCTGCATGGCTAAGCTAGGCACAAGGCACATCAACCCTAATTTAACTATTAATTATTATGCAGAAGAGTTTACAATATTCCTTTTTTCAGAGTGAGTACTGGCAGGGTGACCTCTACCATTTAGCACACTGGTACAGTGCCTGGCGTAACTGTACAAGAGTGACTCACATCTGCTTGGACCTCTTCTAGTGTCTAACAGAAGAGTAGCGCCAGGCATAGGAGTGCAGCTTGCAGGCACAGGCTACATCCTGTTTCAGTGTCCACTGTTTTGGCTACATTAGAATCACAGAATCAACAAGGTTGGAAGAGACCTCCAAGATCATTCAGTCCAATGCATCACCCAGCCCTCTCCAATCGACTAGACCATAGCACTAAATGCCTCATCCAGTCTTTTTTTGATTGCCCCAAGTTTACTTTAAATATAAATCTTCTTCACACAGTTTACAGATAACATCTAAAATAAAATTCCCATTTCACATCTAAAATAAATTTCTACATGTAAACAACATGCTCTGACTTCACCTGCAGCTCTGACTCCATTGCTGCAGCTCTCTCACTGCACTCTCGCTTCACCAGCGTGCTCACACTCACGCTCAGGCGCCCTCCTTGCTCACCACCACTCACATTCGGGCACACCAGCTTATTATTACATTTAGACTCACCAGCCTTTGCTTATGCTGTTATTATGGAGACAGAATCTCCCAGCCAGCTGTGGTGAGTTACCAGGAGCACAGCCGTGTATGCCCGCTGCCTTATTGCCTGGTGTGCGCCATTGCCATAAGTTGCCAGGAGCAGACCCTCCTGTCTGCACATGTGATCTGCCTACCAACGAGCATAAAACCATGCTCAAGACTGCATGGCATCCATCTCCTGCACCTGAGGTCCTGCCAACAGTCCCCGGACCAGTCCCTTGACAAAGCATCCAGAAGAAGCCAGGAAACAAAGGCAGAGATTGTGACCAGTAGGACGAGGGAGGTTATTCTG
>WAAF01020671.1:0-62712 GCA_013400475.1 Tricholaema leucomelas
ATGATTCTATGATTCTATGATTCTAAGGTTGTGCTGGGAATTGCCTGAGGGAATACAAAGTGCTTTGCAAGGTAGGAATACTAACCTTAAACCTTGCATCAGCTGCTGTTGGCAGAAGTAGGTGGTGGTTTACTCAAGGCATTGCTATTCCTACTCTCCCTGCACAAGCAATGGAGGTGGAAGGGCTTACAGCATCCTCACAACATCCTGGGAAGGGCTTGAAGCTTCTCAAGGAGCAGGCTGAGGCCAAACCAGGATGGAAGCCCAGAGGGAGGTCCCACAGCCACCACAGCCTGTGTGCTCCCAGGGAGCAGCCCTTGAGAGGAGAAACCAGAGGAAGCTCCTCAGGGACACTACAGAGACATAAGCACAGCCAAGCTCCACCTTCACCTCACGCAAACCCTGTGCACCTCCCTGCCAACCTGCAGCATCTCCTGCCAATGTTGGCATCTCCTGCCCTTGACCTCCCACCCCTTCTTACCTTCCCTTTTCACTTTGTGCCTGGCTTAGCTGACCACCACGCCAAGATCAGCCTGGCTCTAAGCCCACTAACTTTAGCTAGATTAAAGCTCTGATCAGAGGCTTACATGGCAGCAAAAAAACGAAGCAACAGCAGCTGCAAGGCTTGCCCTGTGCATTGAGCAGGCTCTTCATGAAGAGAAGGAAGAGAAGCCTCTTTGGCAGGGATTTACCAGGCTACCTTTGGATTTCTTCCCTGCCCCCTGCTAGAGGATCATGCAGTCCTGCATCTCACAGAGCCACAGGATGGTCTCTGTGTGGATAAAAGTCTTCCTCCCTGAAAATCCTGCTTGCTTGCGAAGCCTTTAAGCAGTTGGACACATTGAGAGGATAAAAAAGAAGGCAGAAGATCTTATTTAGCAGCTAATTCTCTTTGCCTCTTCCCATCCCAGGCTCAGCCCACCCTGCTGGAAATGAGAGCATCGTCCCTGCTGCTGCAGGATCTAAGGTGGGCTCAGCTTGCACCAGCCACGGGTCATGCCACAGAAATCAGTGGGAGCCTGGAGCTGCCCCTGTGCTGCCTGCCAAGGAGAAGCTGGAGATGTGCCTGAGCTGCTGTGCATGGCAGCACAGCCAAGTCCTCTGCCAGCCTTGCCAGCGGCTGGGAGGAGCTGCCCAGCCTGCCCACTGCCCCCAGAAGAGAAGGAAACACAAATCACAGAATCATAGAAGGGTTTGGGACCCTCCAACAGTCATCTGTCCAACCCCCTGCAGGCAGCAGGGACATCCTCCACTAGATCAGGCTGCCCAAAGCCCCATCCAGTCTGACCCTGAATATCTCCAGGGATGGGGCCTCAGCCACCTCCCTGGGCAACCTGCTGCAGTGTTCCAACAGCCTCCTGGTGCAGAACTTGCTCCTCACGAACAACCTAAATCTGCTCTTCCCTCGTTTCAAACCATTGCCTCTCCTCCTATCACTGCAAACAGTCCCTCTGCAGCCTCCTCACAGCCCACTTCAGGCACTGGAAGGCAGATGTAAGGTCCCCCGGAGACACTCCCAGCTCCCCCAGGCTGTCCCCACAGCAGAGACTCTCCAGCCCCTTGATCATTGTCATGGCTCTCCTCTGGACCTGCTCCATCAGGTCCATGTCCTTCTTGTGTTGAGAGCACCAAGTCAATTGTTCTTAGCATGTCACTTTTCTGCTCTTGCTGAAATGTGATGTTTCTGTGTGCCTGGATGGGGAGATGGAAAAGAGGGAAGGAAAGCTCCCAAAAGCACCACTGGAGTGTTAATGAATTCAGGCAGCAGTCAGCATAACAGAATTCTGCCCCATCCAAACTGCCCTTTGCCTTGGCTACCAAATCACACCAACAGGAGGGAGAAAATGCTTCCCTGAGAGACTGCACTGCCTGAAGGAAGACAAAGCCACCCACTACCCATGCCCAGCAACTGACAGCTGTCACACTCCTCCACCACTGCCAGGGAGCTGCTGTGAAGGATGCTGCCATGATAAGCAGTGAAGGATCATCCTTTGCCCTTGAACACAGCAAATCTGGGAGGACACTGAGCACTGCTACACCCTTCTTGGTGTGCTCCTGAAATGCAATTCAATCCAAGAGCTGAGAAACACCTCCCAGAGCTGGCTCCTCATTAATCAGCCAGACACAAACACCCTCAAACGAAGAGCAGGGTGAAGATGGGAGGTTCTCCTCTGCCTCTGCTCTGTCCTGCTGAGTGCTGTGTTCAGTTTTGGGCTCCCCAGTTTAAGAGGGACAGGGATCTGCTGGAGAGAGTCCAAGGGAGGGCTGCGAGGATGCTGAGGGGACTGCAGCACTGGCTGGTGAGGAGAGCCTGAGGGACCTGGGGCTGAGGGTCTAGAGAAGAGAAGACTGAGAGGAGATTGAATCAATGTCTGTAACTGAGGGCTGGGGGTCAGGAACGGGGGTCAGGCTCTGCTCACTGCTCCCTGGGACAGGACAAGCAGCAGTGGATGGAAGCTGCAGCACAGGAGGTTCAGCTCAGCACAAGAGGAACTTCTTTCCTGTAAGGGTCCCAGAGCCTGGCACAGGCTGCCCAGAGAGGTTGTGGAGTCTCCTTCCCTAGAGCCTTCCCAGGCCTGTCTGGATGTGTTCCTGTGTGCCCTGAGCCACCTTGGATGGTCCTGCTCTGGTAGGGGGGTTGGACTCGATGATCCCTTTGGGTGCCTTCCAACCCCTGACATCTCTGAGCCTGTGATGTCCACGCTGGCTGCAGAGCTGAGCTCTCAGACTGGAGCTCCCTTCACCCGGCACGCATGGGGTGTGACGGACTCGGCAGCAGGTGAAGGTGTTGCCAGCAGGTTAGCAACATCAGCCCCCTGGAAGCAGCTCCCCAGCGCCATCTCCATTTTCCAGGCAGCTGCTCTGCAACCCTGAGCCGCCCGCGGAGCGCACAGCACCAAGGGCACACTCCGCACCGAGGGCTGAACTTAAATGGTCTGCTTTTAAGTGCAAAACTCAGCCCTGCAGCGATCAGCTGCCTTCCTGCCAGCCCCAGGACCCTTTGCTTTCTCTGCTGCAGGAGGACCTTTGCGGCAGCTCACAGAGCCAAGGTCCCCAGGGACACACGAGCAAGATTCCTGCTCCGGGAGGGGACACATCCTGCGCTTCCCGGGAGCTGCTCTAGCCAGCTGGCCTCCGAGCGAGCAGGCTGGGCACCATCTCCTTCCCTCCCTCCAGAGGAGGCTGCTGGGCTCGGGGCTAGGCTCCAAGGACACTGACCCCGAGAAGCTTCATAAATTAAGAGAATTCAATGAGGAGGAGACTTCATTTGCATCTGTAAATGGACCTGGAATATTCGGGTACTTGCTGTCACCTTGCACCTCAACCAAGATGGTAACAGCACCATGGGGAAGGCCTAAAACATGTGGTGAAACAAAGCAGATTGCTTAGCCCCAGAAGCACGACACAAGGGAGTGGCTCCTGCCGACTCCGACCGTGTGGAGAAGCAAAGCACAAGGTCCTCACCTCACAACCGGGCAGAGCAAGGCTGCAAACCAGGCTCGGCTCACACTGCTTGGTCCTTATTCCTTACACCACCTCCAACGCCCCCCTGAGAGATGCTTCAAGGCATCTGCAACCAGCAGAAGCTGAAGCCCTGGCAAGCAGAAGCAGTGTGTGACAGTGGGGCTAGGGACTACCTCAGCCTGGCTTTGCAGCAACAACGTGGGAGAGAATTAGCAAAGATTCCTCCCTGGAGAGGATCCTTAGGCACTGGAAGAGGCTGCCCAGGGAGGTGGTAGAGTCACCAGCCCTGGAGGTGCTTAAGACACATAGATGTGGTGCTGAGGGATGTGGTTTAGTGGCAGTGGCTTAGCAGCAGTGGTGGCACTGCGAGCTCTGGGTGAGTGGTTGAACCAAAGGTCTCTTCCAACCCCAGCAGTGCCATGGTCCTGCTCTATGGAAGTGTGGGAGGCCAGCACCAGCCACACCTTGAGCCCCTCCAGGGTTTGCCTGCAGCTGGGAAGAGGCTGTCACCTGTTTGCAGCCTGCTTTTGATAAAGCTGCTCCCCTTTCTGTGCCTGCACAGAGCTGACAACATTTGCTGCAGCCTCAGAAGCTCTGTGAATATTCAATGCTGCCACAGTAATGAGGACCTCGAATACAAACAACTTCTCACGGCACAGCTCCAGCGAGAGTGCCCGAGCCAGAGGCAGGACTGTGCCACGGACACCAATGTCACAGGACGTTTTCTCGTGGCAAGGAGACATCCAAGGTGTCTTCTGAGATTGGGCCTCCACTTCTTCAGTTATTTCGGGCTGTTTCAACACACGGATAGAAATGAAACTGACGACAACAGCACCATCTGCTCCAGCTACTGCCACAGCACCGCGGCTGGCATCGCTCCTGCACTGACAGCCTGGCCGGGGGAAGGAGCCAAGTCAGGTGAGTCTCCCAGAGAGAACTGTTTGAATTCCATGGGATCCTGGCTGAAAGACTGCACCACACTCCAAAGTGTGGTACAGCAAAGAGCCTTCCACTACTGCCCCAAGGAACAGGGAGGGAAGGCAGAGGGTGGCCAGGCAGCTGGGTGGAGCAGTGATGCTCGCCGGCCTCAGCAGCAGCGACACAGAATGGCTCAGGCTGGAAGGGACTTTAGAGATCATCTACCCCAACCTCCCTGCCATGGATGCCTCTGAACTAGACTTGGTTGCCCAAGGCTTTGTCCAACCTGGCCTTAAACATATCCAGGAAAGAGGCATCCACAGCCTCCCTTGGCAACCTATTCCAGAGGCACCCTCATTGCAGACCTTCTTCCTAAGATCAGTCTCAACCTACTCTCCCTCATCATCAAACCACTCCCTCTTGTCCTGTCTCTAGACACTCTCATGAAAAGTCCCTCTGCAGCCTTCAGATACTGGAAGGCAGCTCTGAGGTGCCCCTGGAGGAGCCCCCAGAGAAGGGGACAGGACACACAGAAGCAGGAACAGGCACTACCAGCTTGCCCGAAGAACCACGGCAGCAGAACACAGGTCTCCATGTGCTGCTGCCACAAGCCATTACCACAGACTGTCCATAGCCACTGACACCCAAACTGGGCACCAAAACCCTTTGGCCTCATAGATTTCAGTCCCAGCAACCCAAAGGTGAGCAGCAGCCCTGGAGGGCAGCAGGATGCCCTGTCAGGATGTAAGCACTGGGCAGGGCAGGCTCATGCCTCCCTGACACACTGGTTCCCTGCCCCAGAAACAAATGTGCCAGCGCTCAGAAGCTTTTGGGGCTTCAGCGGGACCTGTCCTCACCCCAGCAGTCACTAGGCAGTAGGACAGGGCTCAGAGGAGGGGATTTAGGCTTCTGTTTGGCTTTTCTCCTTTATTTTTGCCTTTCCTGACTATGAGACACTCCAAATGAGGTCAGCAGTCAGAGGGTGTTTCCTGAATGTCTTTGGTTTGGGTTTTTCAGGCCAGAAGACACAAACAATAGGACATTCATCACCACATTTGCATCTCCGTCCTCATGCTATTGCATAACAGCAGGAAAAACATTCTTCCCTCAAAGGGTCACAAAAGCCTTCACTAAAAAACAAAAGCAGCGATTTTCTTCCTTAAATCTCTATTGGAAGGACCAGGGAAAAGGAAAAATAGAGGAAAAAGGATCCTAATAGGAAGCAGATGAGGAAAAAATGTAAAACGATCAGCAAGCAGCAGAGCCTCGGGGCGAGTGCATCACTCAGCTCCTGCCAGACAGGGCAGGGGTGGGCTGTGCCAACCCCAGCAGTGAGGGATGGGAAATGGGTGGGCACCCAGTGGGTTCCCATCTCACTGAGCACTGTGCCAGCTGAAGTTGCTGTCCCAGCGCAGGGATCACACTGCCCACGGGCTGACACCAGCTCTGGACCAGGTGCTCCAGGTTCCATACTCCTGCCACGGGAGGGCTGTGCTGGCAGAGGTCGTGGCAGTGTTTTGCCTCCTGTCACCCAGCACAGCACAGCAGGATTGAGTCTTGCACCTGGGAAAGCACAACCCAATGCACCAGCACAGGCTGGGGGCTGATTTGCTGGAGAGCAGCTGTGGGCAAGGACCTACGGGTCCTGATGGACAGCAGGATACCCACGAGCCAGCAATGTGCCCTTGTGGGCCAGCAAGTCCAGTGGCATCCGGGGGTCTAGAAAGGGGTGGTGAGCAGGTTGAGAGAGGTTCTGCTCCACTGCTCTGCCCTGGGGAGGCCACGTCTGGAATATTGTGTCCTGTCCTGCATGCCTCAGTTCAAGAAGGACCTCAGGGAATTGCTTGAAAGAGTCCTGCACAGAGCCACGAAGCTGCTGCAGGCAGTGAACATCTCCTGTGAGCACAGGCTGAGGGAGCTGGGGCTGGCAGCTGGCAGCAGAGCAGCCTGAGGGCTGCACCCATTCATGCTTAGGAAGATGTGCAGGGCAGTGTGGGGAGGACAGGGCCAGGCTCTGCCCAGGGATGTCCAATGATGGGACATGGGGCAGTGGGGGCAAGCTGGAGCAGAGGAGGCTCCATGGGAGAAGGAGAAACTTCTTCAGTGTGAAGGTGCTGGAGCCCTGGAACAGGCTGCCCAGAGAGGTTGTGGAGTGACAACCGACATGGGAACCTGGACCATAAATTCAGCCAAGGAGCTGTAAAACCATCCTGACCCCTCACAGCCCAGAGGCTGCAGGAGGAGCCAGCTTAAAAGACTCAGGATCCACGTGGGTTTCATCCTGGTGCCTCTTTTCCTTTCCACGAGGACGAAGAGTGGAACCTGTGCACATTTCAGACTGCCTCAAGCTGAGCCTTTCCCGGGACGCCTGTTAAAAATAAACGAGGTGCAGTCGGTGTCCTCAGGGGTTTTATCCCCTTTCAGCTCTAAATGCAGCTCTGCTGTCACAGGGATGACATGTGCAAAGGGACAGCAAGCTTCAGAGCCTTGCTGACTTCTGGCTTAAAATAATACTGCTCCTGCTCTCAGGTTACAAAGGACCCACTCACGCTGGGTAAGGTCACAGGGCTCTCTAAATCACTGACACAAAGGCTGGGATAAGCAGGGGTGTTGGTACTTCAGCTGCTTTTTCTCTTGCTTTGCACCAATAGACTGTTTGAAGAGGTCCAAGCCATACCTAGAGCCACAGAGCTTTGTCACTCATGCGTGTGCAGCCCAGACAGCAACCCTGTGCTGGGCTGCAGCCAGAGCAGTGTGGCCACAGGGCAAGGGAGGGGATTCTGCCCCTTGGCTCTGCTCTCCTCAGACCCCCCTGGAGCAAGTGTGCAGTTCTGGAGCCCCCAACACAAGCAGGACACGGAACTGTTGAAGCCAGTTCAGAGGAGGTCACCAAGATGCTCAGAGGGCCGCAGCAGCACTGCTAAGAGGACAGGCAGAGAGAGATGGGGCTGTGCAGCCTGGAGAGGAGAAGGCTTCAAGAGGACCTTGGAGTGGCCTTCCAGTGTCTGAAGTGGGCTATAGGAGGGCTGGGGAGGCACTACCGACAAGGTCTCGGAATGACAGGAGGAGGCGGAATGGGTTTGAACTGGCAGAGGGGAGATTGAAACTGGATGTTAGGAAGAAGTTCTTTACAGTGAGGGTGGTGAGACACTGGCACAGGTTGCCCAAGGAGGCTGTGGATCACAGAATGTGATTGAAGATCACCTGCAGACCACAGGGCTTGGCTGCCTGGTGATCCTCACTCCATCCCAAACCTCACCACACACATCTGGATCCCCCCTCGACATCAAAGGTACACCCAGCTCCCTCCTGCTAAGGAGGACTCTCTGGTGCCTCACCCAGGCCATTTCAAGATCTTCTGCTATCAGCACTTGGTAAGATCACAGAACTGCCAGGGTTGGAAGGGACCTCAAGGATCATCCAGTTACAACCCCCCTGCCATGCCCAGGGACACCTCACACCAGAGCAGGCTCTCCAGAGCCTTATCCAGCCTGGACTTAAACACCTCCACCTTCCACCACCTGCCTGGGCAACCTGTGCCAGTGTCTCACCATCCTCATGCTGAAGAACTTCTTCCTAATGTCTAACCTAAATCTCCCTTCCTCTAGCTCAGATCCATTCCCCTCAGTCCCATCACTCCCTGACAGCCTAAAAAGTCCCTCCCCAGCTTTCTTTAGGCCCCCTTCAGAGACTGCAAGGCCACAAGTAGGTCCCCTGGGAGCCTTCTCCTCTGCAGACTGCACAGTCCCAACTGCCTCAGCCTCTGCTCCCAGCAGAGCAGCTCCAGCCCTCTGCTCATCCTTGTGGCCTTTGTCTGGACACCTTCCAGCACCTGCAGATCCTTCCTGTCCCAGGGGCTCCATAGCTGGATGCAGTGCCCCAGGTGTGGTCTCAGCACTGGGGAGCAGAGGGGCAGGATCACTTCCCTGCTGCCCACACTGCTCCTGCTGCAGCCCAGGCTCTGGTTGCTCTCTGGGCTGCAGGTGCATGCTGCTGGCTCATGTTGAGCTTCTCCTCCACCAGCACCCCAAGGCCTTTTCTTCAGGGCTGCTATCAAGCCTGACACTACCCACACTGTATCAGTGCCTGTGACTGCCCTGACCAAGATGCAGGACCCTGCTCTCTGCCACCACCACAGCACAGGATTCTGCTACCTAAGAACTGAAGCACCAAGACGCTTTTGGATGCTGACAGAGCAAACCCTTCTGGAGAGTGAAAACCCTTTTCTTAGGGGAGGACCTGAGTGACAGTGACTGATGAAATGTGCTCTGGAGCTGAGCATGGACCTCAGACAGCCCTGACAATAAACCCTGTGATTAGGCACAATAAAAGCAGTGACGTGAGAGATTAAGCATTAGTAAGTCTCATCACGCTAAGTCTCCACGACTCTCTCTCCCTCTTGCTTGGAGGAACCTGGAGGAAGGGAGGAGCTGGCAAGGTAGTTCAGCTCACACAGAACAGGGGGAAAGGCAAAACTCATGCCAAGCAGGCTACGAATCCAGTGATGACAGCTCAGCAGGGCTGCTGAGGAGGGATTCCCAGTGCTGGAAGCTCAGTATATCCCTCGGGATGCTGAGCCTCATCTTGCTCTCAGCGAGCCCAGTTCCAGGCTCCTGCCCAAGGCAAGGGCCAGACCAGTACCAGCTGCCTCATGAAGAAGCTCCCAGGAGCACAGCAGAAAATGGCTCAAGGTCTGCCAGGCAAGACTGAAAATGGATGGGAAAGAGGACAGAGACAGGAAAGAGAGACGAGGAAAGCGAGGAGAGAAGCAAGCAAGGCCACGTGTGCCCGTGGTGCTGAGGCTTGGCAGGTGCCCACTGGTCAGGACAAGAACAATCCCAGGAGCACTGTGGCAGGCTCCTTCCTTCAGCTTGCAGCTGCCTTTTCACATCACCCATCCACCACAACACCTCTGGGCCCTTGGCAAGGCCCAGAATCACCTTCTGTGTCACAGGACAGTTCCAACACCCTCATTTCAGTCCCATCCCTCCTGAGTCCCTCCTCTGGCTTACTGATGGGCAGTGCCAGCAAGCATCACCACTTGAGCTGTACTGGGCTTTCTACCTGCTTTCCTTCCTGCACCCAACAGCAACACTTCCTCCTGCTGCTTGCACAAGCCTGCCAGGCTCTCCATGAGAACAGCAGAAGGCAAAATGATGTCACTCTCTGCCCAGTTTGGAGGTGTCCATTGTCAAAAGCTGCTCCTGCAGACCCCTCCAGCTAGCTCCAGGGCAGCGCCGTTTGCTGTGCTGATGAGGCAAAACCAGACAGAAAGCAGCAAATCCAGAAGGCAGAATTTGCTTAGGATGAAGCCTGCCCTTGAGCCCAAAGCGAGAGGGAGCTGAAAGTGAACCACAAAAAGCAATCCTGACTTGGATTCGATCCCAGCCTTGGGCTCACTGACCCCTGTGTCTGGCACCACAAGCTCAGCTACTGCCAGAGAGCAGAAGCTCCACTTTGTAACACAGCCACAGGAGTCAGCTCCATCGCAGTTCTCACCTGAAACCACAAAGAGAATTCAGTCCCAGCAGCTCCTAGCCCATCATACCCAGGATCTGCAACGGGAGGAGAATCAAACACTCAGCACCTGCAGAGAGGCTGTCAGCACTTTGCACGGACTGGGTCAGTGCTGGGACAGGAACAGCAGACCTGGTTACTTCCCCACTGGATCACTGAATGTCAGGGATCGGAAGGGACCTTCACAGATCACCCAGTCCAAACCCCCTGCCACAGCAGGATCATCCAAGCATGCATTCAGGTGGGTCTGGAAGGACTCCACAACCTCTCTGGGCAGCCTGTTCCAGGGCTCCAGCACCTTCACACTGAAGAAGTTTCTCCTTCTCCCATGGAGCCTCCTCTGCTCCAGCTTGCCCCCACTGCCCCATGTCCCATCATTGGACATCCCTGGGCAGAGCCTGGCCCTGTCCTCCCCACACTGCCCTGCACATCTTCCTAAGCATGAATGGGTGCAGCCCTCAGGCTGCTCTGCTGCCAGCTGCCAGCCCCAGCTCCCTCAGCCTGTGCTCACAGGAGATGTTCACTGCCTGCAGCAGCTTCGTGGCTCTGTGCAGGACTCTTTCAAGCAATTCCCTGAGGTCCTTCTTGAACCGAGGCATGCAGGACAGGACACAATATTCCAGACGTGGCCTCCCCAGGGCAGAGCAGTGGAGCAGAACCTCTCTCAACCTGCTCACCACCCCTTTCTAGACCCCCGGATGCCACTGGACTTGCTGGCCACAAGGGCACATTGCTGGCTCGTGGGCATCCTGCTGTCCATCAGGACTGGACACAATGTTCCAGATGTGCCCCCCCAGGGCAGGGCAGAGGGGCAGGGGAACCTTTTCTCCTTTGCCCATATCAAAATGAAGGACACTTCCAGCTGAAGCTGCAGTTTCATGCAGAGTCTCCTCCACACTCACCCATAATGCTCACAAAAGCCTGGAGCTGCAGACCACCCTCCAGGAAGCTCATCCCACTGGATTACTCCTTCTCTTGGATTACTCCCTCTCTGGCACACCCCTTCTGCCATCCTTGCATCCAGAAACCAACCACATGAGGAACACAGAATGACAGAAACACCCAGGTTGGAAAGACCCTTCCTGACTCTGAGTCTTGCAAACCATGACAGGAACATTTTGTCACCTACACGCTCAACACAAGCAAATTTTCATCCTGGACAATTACTTCTGGCATTACTATGCTGCTCTTAACCACTCCAAAGCCTCCTGCACTCTTCCCACTACTGTGCCTTCTGTCACCAATGTCCAACAGCCCCTACCCAGGACAGGGTCCCACAGAGAAGACAGCAGGCACACATCCCCTCAACCCTCTGACAGCTTTTTGGCTCCTTCTTGTCCTCCCTCTACTCACATCTTGCTGCACCTCAGCCTGATGAGAGCCCAAGTGGTGCTCTGCACCCTCTGCCACAGGCTCACCCAGCTCTTGAAGCCATCCAAGAGACAAAGACTGCTTGCCCATCACCCTGCCTCTCTTCTTGCCAGTGACAGACCTGCTCTGCTCTCAGCTGGGCTAAGAAGGGGCATAGCTGGCCAGATGAGCTCCCTGCAGTCGGAGGCTGACCTGAAGTGACAGCTGAGAGGAAGGAACAGAGCTCCTTGGCACCAAGACACAACCACAGCTGCACAGCATGGCCAAGCCAATGCAGCCAGGGCCTTAAGCACAAGTCTTAGGAGGAAGAGCTGAGGGAGCTGGGGTTGGTCAGTCTGCAGAAGAGGAGGCTGAGGGGAGACCTCATTGCCCTCTACAACTACCTCAGACAAGGTTCCAGCCAGCTGGAGCTTGGTCTCTTCTCACACCCATCAAGTGACAGGACAAAAGGAAACAGCCTCAGGTTGTGCCAGGAGAGAGTCAGGTTGGATATCAGGAAAACAATCTTCCTAGAAAGGGTTCTTAGGCACCGGAAGAGGCTGCCCAGGGAGGTGGTGGAGTCACCAGCCAGGGAGGTGTTCAAAACACACCTGGATGTGGTGCTGAGGGACATGAGTTAGTGGCAGTGGCTTAGCAGCAGTGGTGAGGCTGTGACCTCTGGGGGAGTGGTTGGGGGCTTGCTGGTCTCAGAGGTCTCTCCCAACAGCTCTGTGATAGGATCCAGGTCCAGCTTTGATCAGAGTCAATGTTTCTTAGGCAACTGCCCCACTCCAGACATTCCTGTTTCTCCAGCTCCCACTCTGAACAACCATCCCAGCAGAGACTTCTGTCCAGTTGTACCTCAGAAATGCTCCTCAGGTCAGCACAAATGTGGGCATGCTGAGCTGGACAGGTTCAAGGACCACAGCAGAGGTTTCCTTGGATTTTTCTGGAGCAGTTTACAAACACCTCAGGGAATTTCATTCTGCAGCAAGCGACCTGACCCACTGATGAAACCCATCTGAAATTACATCAGGCACTTCCAGGCAGACAGCCTGGGACAGGAGCTGATGGGGAGCCACAAAGTGGAATGCTGACAAGTGGCACAAAGCCCAGCAAGTCTGTACCACAGGGTGCTGGAAGCCACACAGGTGCTGCCCAGACCAGGGCTGTGAGTGGTTTCATCACCTCCCTTTAAGGGCTGAGGTTTCTCCTTGAGGAGCAGAGTTTAACAGAGCCCTTCCTCCTAGGGACTTGTGTGATCTGTCCTTAGAACTGTACGGGTTGGAAAAGACCTCCAGGATCATCCAGTTCCACTTTCAACCCAACACCACCATGGTCACTAAACCATGTCCCCAGGTGCCCCAGGGACACAGCCTCAAGCTGTGCCAGGGCAGGTTCAGGCTGGATGTTAGGAGGGAGTTCTTGCCAGAGAGAGTGACTGGCATTGGATTGGGCTGCCCAGGGAGGTGGTAGAGTTGCCAACCCTGGAGGTGTCCAAGAGAAGCCTGGATGGGGCACTTAGTGCCATGGTCTGGTTGGCTGGACAGGGCTGGGTGCTAAGTTGGGCTGGATGGGCTTGGAGGTCTCTTCCAACCTGCTTGATTATATCATTCCATGATTCTACGTCCATAGGTTTCTTGGACACCTCCAGGCATGGGGACTCCACCACCTCCCTGGGCAGCCTGTGCCAATCCCTGGCCACTCCTGCAGCAAAGATTTTTTCCCTGATATCCAAAGCAAACCTCCCCTGGCAAAATTTCAGATAATTTCCTCTTGTTTTATCACCTGATAGTAGGGAGAAGCCAACCCCCACCTCACTGCAACCTCCTTTCAGGGAGCTGTAGAGAGCAGTGAGGTCTCCCCTCAGCCTCTTCTCCAGCCTAAACACCCCCAGCTCCTTCAGCTGCTCCTCAGAGCATCACAGCCCCTTCATCCCTCAATAACCCCCCCATTAGCCTTCCTCCTTCCCATCATCATAGCCAGCCAAGTCACAGCTCACCTGGAGCCACAGAGATGCTGTGACCAAGAAGGACAGCTCAGAGACAATCCAGCTGCCTTCCCAGGGCACTGATGGTGGAATCCCACCGGGGGAGGGCAAAGACTGGCAGACACCCATACCAGATCGGCTCTAGGAAGAGGGGTCAGGGCAGGTACAGTGAGGAGGCCACAAAGATGGAAATAATTAGCCTGACTGCAGCAGTAATCCTTTTAGCTTAACAGAAGGTGTCCCCTGGTGCTCCCTTTCCTTGGATATTTAAAGGAAACACTGAAAGCAGGATCCCCACCACACCTAACGACTGCTTCTACTGGTTGCAATGGGAAGAGCAAGCAGTGGATTGGTTTCTGAGGAGCAGGAAGGGCTCAGCAGCCGTGCAGATAACCACTTCAGTCTAAGGGCACTGGAACATCTCCAGACTCCAGAGTAACCTGCACATGCTCTCCACAGGCACTTAAAAACAGCCTACAGGTGGCAGGCTCCGGGGAAAAACAAAGCTCCAGTGTGCAGATGGAGACCAATCCTGCTGGCAGAGGAGATCCAGAGACCCACTCAGTCCCCCCCACAGCAGAGCTGTGCCCACTTCAAAACCACCGAAGGGGCTACCCAAAGGGCCACAGTTCACTGTTGCATCCACCACCTCCTGGGGGGTCTGCACAGACAGCTCAGGATCCAGCAGCAGTCGTGCCACAAAGCCGGGCAGGAGCAACGCTGCACAGGGCAGAGCCCATCACTGCTGCACCTGCCGGAAGGGGCACTGATCCTTGCACCTCCGGCAAGGCTGGGCTGGCCTCATGCTCTGCAGGCTTTCGGCAGGGCTGCCTTCTGAGCCCTGCCCAGGGCCATTCACCTGAGTTCTGGCAGCCACACTTCGAGTTCTGCTAGCAATGGGAGAGCTGGGAGCAGGCTCCTCAGCGATCTGCTCTGCATTTCCATGGTTGGCAAGGTTGGAGCAGATGATCCCTGAGGTCCCTTTCAACCTGGCATTCTGTAATTCTCTTCCCAGGAGTGGTCTGAGATGAGTGGGAACACCTCTGTAAGGATTAGCAACTGGGCTCAAGTTACCTCTGCAGTTACCTCCTTTCTTTTCTGTCCGCACGGACGGGCACATTACAGCACCGAGCAGCGCCCCCGCTGCAAGGGCATGAGCCCCGCACCCCCTGCCAGCCCCCGCCGCCGCCTCGGCAGGAAAGCTCCGCGGTGCGGGGCAGAGATGGCCCTGGCTGGGCAGACACCCCCCGAAGCCAGCCCAGCTCTGACTGCAGTGCTGACCTGAGGAGGGGCTGGGAGCAGCCACGGTGCTGAGCCCGGGGCTACAGGCAGGCACGGAGCAAGCAATCCCCTCAGGTTCCGCTTGGCAGCCCCAGCTGCTCGCACAGCTGGAGGGGTCCATGCCGCAGGAAGGGCTCGGGCTGCTTTATCACAGACCACCCAGCTCCGCAGACCTCACACCCGGAAAACACAGCACACGACCCTGCTGCCAGCGGCTGGCTGCTCTGCCTTGTGTGCAGACCCATCACCCTCTTAAGCCTGTGCCACGCTGCAGCAGCTCCAGAGCCAGCCTGGACATGCCACACACCCCTCGGCATGGCCCAGCTGAGAGATCCACGATCCCGAGTGCAGGGCACCTCACTATGACCTTCCAACTCCCACAGTCCAGCCCCACACCCAGAGTCCGGGAAGCAGCAAGCCAACCTGCTAGCCAGCTGGCCTCGCCAACCAGCCTGGCCTCGCCTGGCCAACCAGCAGGCTGAGCTGGGAAGTACTGGAGGCTGAGTGGAAGCCAGAGCCTGATTCTCTCTCGACTAATTCATCAGGTGTCAGAGCTTTGCTACAGCTACGTTAGCAGTACTGCCTCAAAAGGTAACAACCAAGCCTCCTCTGCAGGTCGGGCTGGCAAGGAGCTTATTCTGCTCCAGACAAACTCAAACCCTCAGCCTGCTTCCAGCTGCTCGAGCAGGTTCCCACGGGCAGAGGAGGGCAGGGCCACCCTCGGCACTTCCCCACGATCCAATTCCCGGAGCTTTGCAAACCAGAAGGGATTTGTCTGAGTCTGACACGGGCACACCCCAGCAGCGATGCCAGTGCCCGTACAGGGCACGGCCATGGTGCTGTGCCTGCCAGGACAATTAGCTGCTCCCATCACAGGCCTTCAAGAGAGACAGCACAGACACCATCTCCAAAGCACTTCCAACGTGGCTCCCCCCCAGCTGCTCCCAACAGCCCCAGCATGCTGCAAAGTCCAATTTGCAAATGAGGGTAGAAATGTCACCAAGGAGCAGTTTGCTCCACTCCTCACTGCTACACCACTCAGCTAAGTCCCAGCAAATACACAAGGAGCAAAAGTGGTGCCCAAACGCTTCCAGGCCCTTGAAAAAAAAGACAATGATGCAACACAGACCAAGAAGCATGCAGTGAAGAACGTGGCTCTTCACAGAGAACCAGAGGAGCAAGGCAGAAGACTGGCACCCACCTTACTGGCATGCTACAGGTGTCCCAAGACACCTGGGTTCAGCCCCAACATGAAAAGAGCAGCTGCAGTGTCACCTTTCCCTCATTTTCAGCCTGGTCTCCTGGCCAGGGAAGCAGTCTCCCCCCCATGGCTTTTGGGAAGGAAATGAGAAAGCTGCAGGACAGACAAATACGGTCCCTGGGTCCTGCCGAGCCTGCAGTTCAGTGAGCACGGAGGGAAGGGGGCAGGCCGAATGAACTGGAAGCAGAGGGCAGCAAGGAGGCATAGAGGAGCTGATGGGGGGTGAGGAAGAGTAGATTAGAAGCCTGACCCATCATTACTTACAGTGTGCTTGAAGAGGGTGAGGAGGGAGGGAGGAACACAAACCCACACTACTGCTCTTGTGTCACCTGGAAGGACCAGACCCAGACCCATCCTCTCTCCCTAGGAGCTCCCCACAGGGCACACAGAGGTCCTGTACTTCTGTCCTCACCTCAGCTAATCCCAGCTGATGAAGGATAAGTGTCCACATCTTACCAGTGATGCCACCTGCCCCTAGAGCAGCTAACAGCCCTGCTCTCCCAGGCACAGCCCACATCTTGATGTCTCATGGTCCTGTCAGACAGGACCTCTGCAACCAGTCCACTTGAAAGCTGCAGGGCAGCTATCAGCTCTTCCATAGATGAGCAAGAAGTCCTCTTTTGGAGAGAAAGTGTTTGAAGGCTTCCCAGGATGGCAGCCACACTTCACACTTTCGCTCATTAAACCAGGCAGAGCTGGTTTAGTTCCAGCTTCTCAAGGGTCAGCTTCTGGCCATCTTGCTGTGCAAGATGAGACAAACTCCAGCACTGGACACCTCCATGCACAGAGCAATGGCTCAATAACCTTTTAAACCAAAGAGAGCTCTTTCATTTTAAGCTCTGTGCTCCAAGACTCAATCACAGAATCAGTCAGGGTTGGAAGGCATCACAGGGACCATGCAGCTCCCACCCCCCTGCCATGGGCAGGGACACCTCACACTGGATCAGGCTGTCCAAGAGCCTCATCCAGCCTGGCCTTAAACACCTCCAGGCATGAGGCTTCCACCACCTCCCTGGGCAAACCCTGACAGGCTCTCACCACCCTCATGCTGAAGAACTTCTTCCTAACATCCAGGCTGACTCTCCCCATTTCAAGCTTTGTTCCATTCCCCCCAGTCCTATCCCTACCTGGCATCACAAAAAGTCCTTCCCCAGCTTTCTTGAGGCCTCCTTAAGATCATCCTAAGGTACTCTCATGCTGCAATCAAGCCTTATGGAGACCCAAGCTACCAGCTCATGAGACAGGCATCCCATTTCTCCAGAGCAGAAGAGTTGGGTCTCAAAACCCAAACTCCATTTCATGCTAACTCTCAAGCCCTCACCACAAGAGCAACTGGCTGCCTGAGGTGCCTCTGCTACTGCTGGGGGATGGCATAGGGAATTATGCTGCCTCCTCCCAAAGGCTGCTCCTCTATCTAGGGCAAGAAAGAGAAGATCACGTTTAATCCTTTCCCCAAGTATAAACTGCCTGTCTGAAAACTCTGTGCACTACAGCTGAGTCGCCCAGCACCTTGCTTTTCTCCTTCAGCTGTGCATCAGCTTGGCTTAGCTTGGAAGAGAGCTCAGAGACCACCTACTCCAACATCCCTACAGCTGGCAGGGACACCTTCCACTACGCCAGGTTGCCCAAGACCTCATTCAGCCTGGCCTTGAACACCTCCAGGGAGAGGGCATCCTCTTAGTACAACCTGTTCCAGTCTCACCACCCTCATACTGAAGAACAATGTTCCAAGTTCCAGTCTAACCCTGCCCTCCCTCAGCTTCAAACCATTCCCCCTTGTCCTGTAAATAGCCACCCTCAGGAAAAGTCTCTGCAGCCTTCCTATAGGTTCCTTCCAGGTATGGGAAGGCAGCTCTGAGGTCCCCCTGGAGTCTTCTCTTCACCAGGCTGAACACCCCCAGCTCCCTCAGCCTGTCCTCACAGCAGAGGCTAGGGGTAAAACTCAAGCATTCTGCATACCAAGAGGGACTCAAGTGTAGCTGGGTTAGACTGCTTCTCATTGCTAGAGAGCAGGAGATTTTCATTGCCCTTCTCTCAAGACAAGCCCATAAATGTCCAGCTGAGACCTGTTTTGACTGATCAACTTCAGGAGAAAAAAAGCAATTATATGCAAAAAGAATACAGTGAACTGCACAAAGAAAACCACAAAACACTCCCAGCCTGAGGTACTGGCAGCAAAACCTTTCAATGGAGGTAAAGGAGCAGCCACTGCTCGACCTAAGGAATTAATGACTCTGAGTAGTGAATTTTGTTCCACTCATTCAGACACAAGTCAGACATCTGCCCAGATCCACGCAGGGCATCCCGGGAACACGCTGCATACCGACTGCTGGAGCGACAGCTCAGCTCAGCTGCTCCTTCCAGCCAGCCTGTTTCTAAGCAAGACCAGCAAATGGAGCTGCTGCACCTCGCGTGGTGGTACCACCAGCAAATGGAAGGAGAAACTCCCTTCCAAGTGATGGCAGCTGCCCTCTCCGAATCAGCAACAGGGCTGCACTGCCAGGTGTTGAAAAGCATCTTCCCTAACCAGCCCTTCCCTTGTGCTACCACAGCAGGCAGGGATGCAGCAAAAACCCCATCCCTCACCCGAAATGAGCTGCTTCTGCTTCTCGTGGGATTGATTGCTCTGATCAGGGAGGGCAGGTGTAACACACTGCACATCTGGAAACATCTGGCAAGAAAACTTCGTTTTTACACCCTGTGGAATTACAAAACACAGACAAACCCAGCTTCTAAATGGGGGGGGGGGTGTGTGTGTGCAGAGAGGCAGCCCCCCAAAGAGGGGTCCGGCCCCACGCCCTCTCCGGTGTCATGTTAGGACAAGAAAGAACAAGCAGCAGGGAAAGAGACCGACGAAATCCACCTGGGGTCAAATTCAGCACATCATGCGGATACCCACGAGGTGCAAGGCATGTCCAGGGACCGCCAGGACCAGCAGTTACGCCAAGCGGCACCAGCCCCAGCCCAAGCCCAAACCCACAGGGTCTGGCAACAGCCGGGCCGGGGTGCACCCAGGGTCTGGCAGCGCAGGAACCCACCTCGGGTGCTGTTAACGTGAAATATTGGGATCCTTTGGCCGGGCATCTGAAGGATGCAACAAAGCAAGGCAACTCCGGGCACCCTGACCTCAATACCGTTTGCCACCTCGAGATTTCAGCCTGGGCGTGGACAGCTCCGTTTCCTGAGATGCTTTTCGCGCGTGGTTCACTACGTTCAGTTTGTCTTTTCCTTTTTTCTTCATTACAGCTGCCCCTCGCCTCCCCTCCCTCTCCCCGCGATGCAGAAGATGGCACCGCGCCGGGGCGGGAAGGCGCTGCCCACCCCTCCTGCCGCAGCCCCGCCGGCACAGCCCCCAGCCCCACCTGCCGCTTGGGAACGGGGCAAAAAAAATCAACCCCAGCTGAAAAAGGAGATGAATAAACAAAAAATAATCCCTCGCAGTCCCTCTCTCCTTCCTTCGGTCCTCCGCAGCATCCCCCCGCACCGCCGCGCACCTGCAGCCGGGCGGCCGCGCTGCCGCAGGGGCCGCCCATCGCCCCGCCGCACCGGCACCGGGGCTGACACGCCCCTCCGCAGCGATTTTTTGGGTTGAAATGGTTGGGTTTGTTTTTTTTGTTGTTGTTGCCTTTTTTTTTCCTCTCTATCCCGTTTCACGCTTTCAACGTGCGGGCAGCGAACAGCAGCGCCGGCACACCGGGAAAAGGAGAGGGGGATCCGGGCGCGCAGCAACCACCACCTCCCTCTCTTCCCTCCCTCCCTATGCACCTCGCTCCCGGAGGCCGTGGCCCTACCTGCCGCTGCAGGGGAGTCCGCACCGGAGCCGGGCGGCGAGTGACAGCGGCGGCGCAGGCAGGGCGGGCCGGGGGCGGGCGCGCCAGCTCCGGAACCTTCGCCGAGCCGGCGGGGGGGGGGCCCCCACAGCGGCACCGCGCATGCGCCGGGCCCTCGTACACACACACCCACCCCCAGGAGCGCGGTCCCCGGGCCGGCTCAGCGCATGCGCAGTGCGAGGGAGGGGCCGCCGTCGTCTTTTGTCTGCGGGAAGCGGAGCGCCGGCCCCGCCCGGCAGGGGGCGCTCAAGCACTGCCCCCTCGCTGCCCAGCCGCTCCCGTCGCCATTTCGTGCGCGGCGCTGCCCGGGAGCCTGCGGGCAGTCCAGGGGTGCTGGGGCGCATCGCCCCTCCAACCCTGGCTCCTGTTTTCATAGAATCGGTTTGCTTGAAAAAGACCTTCAAGATCATTCCGTGAAGCACTGTGAAGTAGAAGGTGAGGACGAAGAAGCAAGCTGCATTCCCAACAGATTCCTCTTCAGATGGCCTGTCTCGTTTGGAGGAGCAGTGAGATGCTCTGGCTCTGCCTGGGAGCACTGTGGGCACAGTGGAGAGCCCTCGGGGGACTTCCTGCCCTGCTTAGCATCCCTGGCACTTGGATTTAGTGGAGAAACTGCAGGAGGATCTCCTGTCAGACAGGTCCAGAGTTCAGCTTCACCTCAGAAACGTGAAGGTGTAAATCAAGGGCAAATGCCCAGTCCAAAGCCAGGCTTCTGGCAGAGGTTGAGACAGAGAAAGCTTGAGAGGGATCAAGAGAAACAGATGTGAATCTGCACCATCAGAGGGTTTTAAAGGCAGATAGGGTCAGGAATGGTCCATCTGGGCTCGGAATAAAGGTCTCCAAGTGTCTCGTACCCAGCCCTGGGGAGAGTCAAAGCCCTTCTCTTACTCCAGAAGTACTAAGCAGATCCACACGAGGGGAGGCAAGCTGGATTCATGAATACTCAGCAGGGCTTCCTCAGGTCAGCAGAAACAGGCAGGGCAGCTAGAACCAGAGGGATGGCTCTTTTCTGCCCTTTCCTTTAGTTAGGAACCCCCCCACCCTGTGAATTAGCTGGAGGGTTCCCCAGCACAGACATCTCCCCAGACACCCAACAGCACTGCTTTGGGCATCGTAAAGTAGCTACTGCAGTGCTACAAGACCCATCCCAGCTGGGAACCAGCTGCATTTCAGCTCATGGTGCAAGCAGCCAGAGGCCAGCTCTGGATCAGCAGCAATTCCTGCAGGCAGTCCCGGTGCAGCAGGAGCACCAGACTGGATGTGGATCAGCTCAGCACCCTCTAACAGAGCTCTAGAGACAGGCTGAGGCAGTTGGGGCTGTGCAGTCTGGAGAAGAGAAGGCTCCCAGGGGACCTTCTTGTGGCCTTGCAGTATCTGAAGGGGGCTACAAAAAAGCTGTGGAGGGACTTTTAGGGTGGTGGGTAGTGATAGGACTGGGAGGAATGGAGCAAAACTGGAAGTGGGGAGATTCAGATTGGATGTTAGGAAGTTCTTCAGCATGAGGGTGGTGAGACACTGGAACAGGTTGCCCAGGGAGATGGTGGAAGCCTCATCCCTGAAAGGTCTTAAAGCCAGGCTGGATGTGGCTCTGAGCAACCTGATCTGGTGTGAGGTGTCCCTGCCCGTGGCAGGGGGGTTGGAGCTGGATGATCCTTAGGGTACCTTTCAGCCCTGACAATTCTGTGATTCTATGACAGAACCAAAAGAGGTTCCCCACCCTCCACAAAGCACTCGGGGGGCTTCCTGAAGCCATCTCCAAGCTCAGCTTTGACTGCTTGAGTTCTCAGCTCACCAGGAGGAGTCCCTTTGGAATCCAAGGAACCATAGACTGGGGGTACATCATTAGGCAATCACAGATGATGTTCAGACAGTGCCACTCTACACACTCTGGCCCTTTAGCAGGTCTGTTGGCAAAGACTAGGCAAGAATTAAACAGACCACAGTGCTGCTAGCCGCAAGTGGAACAGCAGTGCTTCTCCACAGTCATCCTGCAGTCGCCTTCCTGTCCTGGCCCAGGGCACAGCACTTGAAAACAAGATCCTCAGACTCATCAACAGTCCTAAAGGTACAGTGGGCAGAGGCCCAGCATCCTGCTGTGTAATTCTGCAGCACATGCATCTCCTGGGCAAACAGGGTTACTGCCGAGAAATAATCAAGCTACATCCAGCTTTTCCTCTTCAGCACCCTGCAGGGCCAGAAACATGGGCTGAGTGTCTGTGCCAAGCACGGGAGAAGGCTCCCCCCCGCCCTGGGAGAAGGCTTCCTTCCCGTTCAGGTGCCTCCACTCCCCACGCCTTAGCACACATCTCCAGCTGGCCACGGATGCATCCCTTTGACACAGAGCCCTGCTCTGCAGCAGGACACTCATTCTGGAGCACACCTCAGCTCCTCTTCTGCTCCCTGCACCCATTCCTTCACCCCAGATGGATGCAGAGAGCTGCTGCTGCAGCACTGAGATGTTACAGGAGCTGCTGGAGCAGCCCAAGTCCCGCGGCACAGCTGAGCATGCCAAGCCCCGAGCAGAATGAGCTCACAGTAATCTTGTGCTGGCCCAGAGGAGCTGCAGAGGAACACTGTAGGCACATTCCTTACCTGCAGACACAGCAGGCTGACAGCTGATGCAAACTTTAATTACTGCACAGAGCTCTTCTGCCCACCTCATGTTCACAAGATGGGTTTGGTTACAGGATAAAAGATCTGTGGACTTACCACACCATTCCAGCCTGATCCAGGCTCCTTCTCCTCCCTGTTCTTTCAGCCCACAATGCTGCTAGCTACAGACAAGACACTCTTTTGTGGCACTGAGTTATAAAGGAAGCAGTAAATCTTCAGCTTCCATACCTGTTTCCTCACCCATAAACAGGGATCATCATCCCCACACCTGTTCCACACCAACTCAAGGTGTTCCCAGGCAGGTGCTACCGAAGGTAGGACAAGATTGCTCAGATCTCACCTGCTCTGGGAAGTGACCTGCAGCACCCTGTTGGGAATTCTGGGCTGCAGTGGGTTTAAGTCTAATGTCTCCCCAGGGCCTCATCTGTCCACAAGCTGCTTCATTTCAGTCACTTAACTCAGATTAAGGGTGGCTTTGGCAAACCCCTAATGGTCCTACCTGGAATAAACACTCCAGTCCTGCACTAGCTTAATTCCATTACAGCTCAGATCCCTTTCACAACCTGGCCCTTCAGGTTCACCCGGAAAGGAACTGAACTGGGCTAATGGCTTCCCAGCCAGGGAGACAGAGCTGAGCTTTCTGATCCGTTCCAGGTGCTGGTGCAGGCTGACAGCCCCGGGGCAGACCCCTGCGCAGTAAGGAAGGTCCAGGCAGACGCAGCTCCCAGACTTGCTTCCCAGGGCACGGCCGTGAATGCAGCCCTAGCAGCAGCCAGCAGCCAGCTGCGTGGCGGGAGCTCGCCGGGCTCCGAGGCCCCGAGCTGGGTGTTACACAAGCGGTTCCCCAGCCGTGCTTCTGCTCTCTCGGTCACAACAGGCATTGCCCAAACCAGAACACGGCTTTTGCAGACCTTCCCCCGCAGCTCTGCCTGCGTGGAACTTCGCAGCTCCGGAGGGGATGCATCAGAGCCCGGCCGGTTCCGTTCGTTCCGAGCTGAAACCAAATCGCCCAGATCTGCAGCTCCGACTCGGTTCTCTCCGACTGAAGTCGCACTTGAATTTCACCGTCACAGGCAATGGGTGCAGGATCCACCTCTCTGGCCCCCGCCGAGCCTAGCGGGGCTGTCGAGATGCGAATCGGAGACCAACACCCGCGGGGGCCAGGGCGGGCAGCGAGCGGGGCTGTGACTCAGCACCAAGAGCCAGCGAGGTCCTCTCGGCAGCACTCAGCAAGGGAAAACAGTTCACCACTTTCCTCTGATCACCTCAGCGAACCAGAGCGCTGTCGAATTCGGACTCGGCACCTGGGCCCCCTTTGCACCACCCCAGCAAGTAAAAGGTGATTCCCTTCCCCCCTCGCAGCTGAGGCAGAGCCCAGCGGCTACAAAAGGAGATGCAGAGCCCTGAGGATGTATTTTTCTTAATTAATCATTACTCCATTTCTAAACTGCCTGCTTCAAGAGGCTTTCCAGACCACTTAAAGCCTGTGTCTAAGAATCAGAGCTGACTCATCAGGAAGTTACAGGATGCATTCACTTATGTGAGCCTGTGGGAATTCAGAGGTTCCTGGCCCCACATCACAGAGCCAAGACTCCCCTGGCCTTGGTATCCTGGAAGGGCAGCGAGTGCTGGCAGAGGCTTCAGGGCCCTTTTGTGTCTGCACTAAGCCCCAGCAGCTCCTCTCCCTCACGCACAACCCCGCGGCTGTTTACGACCTCTGGCCAGATGCCAGCAGTTCCTCACAGGGCTGAAGCCTGATCACTGCGCCTGGCATTAGCCGTGCCCTCCACTGACAAACTTCAGAGACACCAGCAGCCAGAAGGGACTTTCCCTCGGACGACAGCAGTCACCGCAGCTCTGGGAACATGGCCCTGGGGTGGAACAGGCTGCTCGCCAAATACCGCTGCGTTGAAGCCCCAAACTGCTGCTGCTTGCTTGCCGCGGGCAGAGCCTGCTGGTGGCCATCTGTGGGCTGCCTGCCCTTGAGTCTTTCCTCTTCTGGCCACAGGATGGCGCTCGGACGGGAGCAGAGCGGGGCGCAGGCACCGGCACCGGCACCGCCTGTGCTCCTTGAGCTTGAGCCAGAGGCAGAGTCCAACCCTGCTGTGCCAGGAGGGAGAGGATTGCATCATGCAGTGCCACTAACAGGCTTGGCAATAAAGTCATCGCACGCAGAGTCTCCAGGAACCCGCGGGGTTAGCAGGAGGACACACCAGCTGCAGCACCACTGTGGTCTTCTCCCACTTCTTCTGCCCCACATACCCAGCCACTTGTTGCCTTACTGGGGCTCTACAGGGCCAGGACAGAGCCTGTGCTTCTTGGTAGCCTCCACCCAGCTTTCAGAGGGGCTCTGAGAGCCATCTGCTGTTATCAGCTCTCATTACAGCATCAGGCAGCACCTTCACCAGCAGCGAGGTCGCCCCTCAGCGCCGCTCTGCTGCTCTCCCACCAGCATATACCAAACAAGCTTAAAGCATCTTCTCTAGGTTGAAACACCACCAGAAATAAGACCACCACAGAGGGCTCACTTCTTCGCACGAAGGACTTCCAGAACATGATAAGGAACAATCTTGAGCACCTACATGGAGCAGAGACAGGATTTTAAGCCTCCCAGCCAAGGCAAGTCCCTAAGTGAAGCCACAACTCTTAGAGGGCCAGGTGGAACTACCTGTAACTGCTGTCAGAGGCATGAGCCACCGCCAGACACCACAGCAGTCCACTGCAAGGGCTGCAGCTCTCTGTGTACCTGTGCAGTTTTGCATCTTTCTTCTGAGAGCAGAGAAGGGACTTAAAAGCCTTCTCCTCACACTTCTTCATGAATAAAGCTCCTCTTAGGTAGAAGGGATGGCAAGGCAGAGGACAACCTGCAGCCTTCTAGTAGAAGAGATTTTCCAGCTATCACACAGTAAAGATCCTTAAAAGCTGTTCCCAGTCCATATTTCCTTTCTTTGATCTCTTGACCTCCAAAACAACTCTCCCACAGCCCAGCTCCTGGGGGAGCAGTACTATGTAGGCTATGATGCCTCCTTGTCAGCTTGGTTTGGGTTAAAAGGCCCCAGCTGGCACCCACCTCCTCCCCCTGGACCGTAGAAAGGGGAGGGGGGTGGGAGTAGGCTCTTGGTGCTTCCTTTTCCCTGCAGCAGCCCTGGAGGGGCTGGTTCCTCCCTGCTAGTCCTGATGGGATCAGGCTGTAGCAGCAACTTGCTGCATCCTAGCTGTGGCTGATGTATGTGCAGGAGCTGCCTCAGGTCACGGGTTGAAGTTTGTGCTGCACCAGGCAAACCCCCAAAGCCTCCTCTGCTGGCTGCAGCACCCAGGGGACCATCTGCTCTGCTCTTCAGCACTGGACAAACATCCACCCTTTTTCCTGAGCAACAGCAGAGATGGAGTGAGGGGGCACAAAAGGGAGGGCTTAGATGTACTTCTGAACTTGGCACTGGTGAACCTTAGGCATCAGGTTCAGTTTGGAGCACTCACTCCAAGGAGGACATTGAGGTGCTGGAGCAGCAGGTCCAGAGAAGAGCGACGAAGCTGGTGAAGGGTGTGGAGAACAGGTCTGATGAGGAGCAGCTGAGGGAGCTGGGGCTGTGCAGCCTGGAGGAAGAGGAGGCTGAGGGGAGACCTCATTGCTTTCTACAGCTCCCTGAGAGCAGGCTGGAGCCAGGTAGGAGTTGGTCTCTTCCAAGTAGCAAGACAAGAGGAAACATCCTCAAGTTGCCCCAGGGGAGGTTTAGTTGGATGTGAGGAACAAATTCTTCCCCCAAAGGGTTGTCAAGCCCTGGCCCAGGCTGCCCAAGGCAGTGACAAGAGTACCCATGCCTGGAGGGGTTTCAGAGCCATGGAGATGTGGTGCTGAGGGCTGTGGTTTAGTGGTAGACTAAGGGCTGGGCTCAACACCTGAAAGGTCTCTTCCAACCAAAAGGATGCTGTGGTTCCATGGCTGTTGCCCATGTGCCTGCTGTGCCAGGGCCAGCTGGCAGGAGCTGTCAGGCTCTGCCCCTCATTAGCAGTGGAGCAGTGTGGACCTTGGCTGGGTGCCCCAGAAAGCAGCACAGAAGAGGGCAGTTCTGCACATCGGGCACCAAACCAGTCCCACATCCCAACTTGCCTTGGCACAACCAGTGTGCAAACCCTTGTGGTCCTGGAATGGTGAATGGGCCAGCCCTAAGGCTTCCAGCACAGTGGATGTGCAAGGTGCCCCTCTGCCAGTATGGTGCGTGTGCCAGCCTCACCGCTCTCCCTGCAGTGTGCCAGGCTCACTGCTCTCCCTGCAGTGCTTGTGCCAGGCTCTCCGCTGTCCCTGCAATGCTTGTGCCAGGCTCTCCGCTGTCCCTGCAGTGTGCCAGGCTCACCGCCGGGCCAGCAGGGGGCGCCGTGGCGCGAGGGACCGAGAGGCGCACGCGCGTGCCGCCGGCGCGGCGTGGGGCGGGGTGGAAGTGGCGCGCGGGCCGGCGCGCGGCGGTGGGGCTCGAGACGTCCATGGGACTTCTTAAAGGCGCCGCCACCTGCCCCCGTCCCGGTGCCGGCGGAGGGAATCGCCGCGGGTGGCTGGAATGAGCAGGTGGGGAGGGGGACCCCCGGTGACCTCCCCGCCCCCGTGACCTTCCTACTGACCTGGCAGCCACTGCCTCAGTTTCCTCCGGTGGTGGGGGTCGTAAGGTATTTCGGGGAGGAGTAGAGGCGGCTGCGGGGGTCCCCCCCCGGGGTCTCGGCCGCTCTGGGGGTGGGACGGAAGCCCCAGGGTACGGAGTGCAAGGCCTGGGGGCGTGTCAGGGAGGGGGGCGCTGCAGACTCTGGAGGTAGATGCGGGGCCTGGGGAGGGGGGGTCGTATGTTTGAGGGTGATACAGACCGCACTGGAGGGGATCAGGTCCTTGGGGGCTGAGCAAGCCCCAGTGGAGGGGTTGCAGCCCTGGTCTGGGGCCATGAGGTACAGACCTTGAGGGGAATTGCACAGGAGTGGTCCAGCGCCTGAAGAGGGCAGTGGAGAGCTTGAGGGGGTCTGCAAACCCCCGCGGAGAGGGCGCAGCCCTGGGGCGAGGGCTGCGAGACTTGAGGGAGTTGGGTGCAAACCTCGGAGAGGGGCTGCAGACCCCCGGCAGGGTTGCGAACTCCGACTCGAGGGTGGGGGTGGCCAGGCCGGGTGCCTGTGTGCCCAGGGGCGCAGCGGGTGCGTGGTTTTGCCCCCATAAACCGTCGGAGCATGGGGGAGTGAGCTGTGGCCGACCCCTCCCCAGAAGCCCCGATCGCTACCTCCGCCTGTCCGGGCAAGTGCCCAGATCCTGCCCCAAGCGGGGCAGTGCGGGTGGGGCTGTGCCCTGGCAGGATGAGGCCCCCAGGGCTGTTGGAGCCCTTATAGGGACGCCGGGGGCAGGGATGGGTGGAAAATGTAGTTTGGCAGCCCCAGGCTGGCACAGCCCAGGCGTTGGGAAGCACAGGAGAGGTCTGTCTGCAGTATTTCCTTTAATGTTCTTCCATGAACATTCAGCTGGGCCCTTACCGCACGGGAGGAGGGCAGCTGAGCTCCTCCTGTCCCTTGGAATGTCTTCCCTTTGTCACCTTAACACCTATTTGCTTGCCCCCAGCGTCCCAGCTCTGTACCCAGCAGACCCCCCAGTTCTGCAGACCTGGCCCGGGGGGTGTCTTCATCGTGGCTTTTAAGGGCTGTTTTCTTGGATGGCAAAAGGAGCAGCCCTCAGCTGGGCCAGGAGCTGTGCCACAGCTGGGCAGCCCTCCCCGGGGGCTGGGAGGTGCTCCACTCCGCGGGGAGGGGGCCCTGTTGTGGCATGCACAAATACCAGGTTCGGTTTAAGCCCTTCAGGTGTTGCAGTGCAGAGAAGGAAAGATTCCCCCCTCTTGCATAAGACTTTGTCTGGAGGGACAGATCCAGCACTGGGCCGAGTGCCCTGCCCGTGGCACGGTTTGGCACTGGCTACATAGTCCACGGGGAGCACGCCAGGGCTCTGTGCTGTCTCAGCACCGTCCTGTGACAGGTACAGTGGGACCAATGTCCACTCCACGACCAGCACCCAGCTCTCCCGGGGTGGGGCTGGTGTGTGCAGCTCCGGGATGGACCCATCCTTGCTCGCAGCCTTGGGCACTGAACGAGCCCGGAGCCTGTAACCGGGAGGTTTAGAGCTGCTCTGACCTTGTGAGTTGCTGACTCAGGTGCCGAAGGGATTTTTTTTTGCTGCATTCCCCGGCTTTGGGAAAAAAATAAATCCACGGGTTCTGGAAGCCTGGAGCCCTCCTGCCACGGCCACGGGCGGCATGGCGGGGACCATCCGCGGGCTGCGGCGAGGACGAGCGGCTGGTGCAGAGGCTGCTCTCCGGCTCCCTGGGCCGTGTCCCCCTCCCGCAGGAAGGGTGCGATGGCTCCGGCTTCTCGAGGGCAGAGGGGCCGCAGCCTTGCCGAGCCTCGGCGGGGGCAGCAGAAGGGCAGGGGGAGGCTGCCAGGAGGTTTTGTCCCTGCAGCCCCTCTCTGAAGCGCCGGTTTGCATGCTTGCCCGGCGGGGTGCCCCCCAGTGCTGCCCCCCAGTGCTGCCCCTCAGTGACTCTGCTGCCATCCCGGGGGAGTTCCCTCAGCTCGGCTGCTCTTTGGACTTTGCTGCTTCCTGTCTCTGATTTTTTCCGAGTGCTGGGAGGGAAAAGTCTTCCCTCCCCGAGGACCCTGGTGACTGGCTGGGACGGTCCCCACCTCTGCAGCGAGGCTGGGCCGGCAGCCAGCAGTGCGCCCTGGGGGGTGTTATCGGGGCCGTGCTGGCCCCAGAAGCTGTGGCTGTGCCCCCCTCCCAAGGGGCAGCAAGATTACAGGGGGGGCGCGCCTGCCCTGTGCCATGCGATAGCGTTGCCAGCAGTGGGACGCTTGTCCCTGCACCCATGGAGTGGGGACGCTGGGAGGGCATCGCTCATCCCCGGGCAGGGACCCTCCCCTCCGGCCTCCAGCGTCCCCGCGCTGTGTGTCGCAGGGAGCCAGCGCCATGGCTGAGAAGACGTCGCCGAGCCCCGGCGTGGCCATCACGCCCCTGCAGCAGATGCTGGCCTCGGGGACTGGAGCCATCCTCACCTCCCTCTTCGGTGAGCAGCCGGGGGACAGCGGGTGGGCACCGTGCTCAGGGGCTGGCACGGCAAGGGGGCTAAGGGGCGGTGTCGTTTCAGTGACGCCGCTGGACGTGGTGAAGATCCGGCTGCAGGCACAGAGGACTCCCTTCTCCAAAGGTAACCAGGGTGGGGGGCTCCAGCCAGCACCCCTGCCCTTGTCAGCCACCGAGGAGCCCACAGGGGTGGCCCAGTTGCCAGAGTGGGTGGCTGGGATTTCTCAGCTCCCGAGCGTGGGGCCATCGGAGGTGGCAGGGTACCATGGGGCCCTCATCCCCTCGGGCTCGGGGGGCCCTGCCAGGGGAGCCAGACTGGTTCTTGTCTTCGTCCTTCCCACTCCACAGCCCTGTACCAATGCCCAGCAGCCCTCTGCCTGCTGGGAAGTGGGGTGAAAAGGCTTAGCCTGCTTCAGGTGCTCACTTCACTCCCACTGCCTTTATGCATGCCTCCATGATGCTCCCCACAGCTTCCTTTGGGCATGGGTTCCATCCCCCCCCCCCCCNGGTTGGGGGCTGGGGCTGGTCCCAGCAGACTGCTTTGATACCAGTAGGGAAGGGGCTGTGCCAGCATCCAGACCCTTCACCCATGTTCTCCAAGTGTCTGCCTTGGAGCTGCAACACGCACACGTGCCCCAGCCTGGGGTGGTGGCATGTGCCCATGTCGGCACTCAGCATGTCTCCATTGTGTGTTTCAGCATTGCCAGCTCAGTCTGTGCCCAGGGGTGCTCAGCAGGCCAGATGTGAGTAACGCCCAGGACCTGTGGGCAGCTCCTGCCACTGGTGGCTTTGCTTTGCCAAGCCCTGGCCCCGGTTTGCTTCCCTGCTGATGGTGGCTCAGGCTCGTGGGCTGAGAGGACTTCACTGTCTGGTGTGGAGACTGGGACCGTCTCCTGCAGCCCTGCTTTGGGGCCTGGCTGGCTGTGGTTCCCCTGTCCTGTCACTATCCTGTTGCTGCATCAAAGTCCCCTTGGATCTCTTCTGCCTCGCTTGCTCTGCACTGCCTGGCCTGAGAGCACAGCATGGGGGCCATGCTGGCTCCTCTGATGGGTCCCCATTGTGCCAGGGCAGTGGAGCTGATGGCAAGCAAGTCAGAAACTGGCTCCTGCTGTGCTGCTGTCCTTGCAGTGAGGCTGGGTGTCCCCCAAGGCATGGTTCTGGCCACAGCTGGACCCTTGCTGGAGAGTTTTCCTTCGGACCTCAGTCTGGGGCTTTTCCCCACCGGGCTTGGGCACTGGGGATTTGGGGATCAAATAAGCTGGGGCACAGGGCAGAAGGGGAAAGTCTCCTGTTTAATGGTGATGCTGTTGCCCCCCACCCAGGGAAGTGCTTCCTCTACTGCAATGGGCTCATGGACCACCTGTACGTCTGCCAGAATGGCAACAGCTGCACTGCCTGGTACAAGGCCCCCACCCGCTTCACCGGCACGCTGGTAGGGGCTGTGGGCACAGGAGGGGTGGGAAGGAGCCTCTCTGTCCTGGGCAGGGGTCAGGGTGCTTGTTGCAGGGAGTGTTTTTCTGTCTTCCCCCTCTGACCCCTCTGCCTGGTGCTGTGCTCTCTCCCCAGGATGCCTTTGTGAAGATCACACGCCACGAGGGCATCAGGTCTCTTTGGAGCGGCCTGCCTCCCACCCTGTGAGTTTCGACTCTGCCTGGGGGTGCATCTGGGTGCTAACGCCTGCCTGGGCACAGGGGCTTCCTCCCCAAGCCTCCTGCCAGCCCCTGGGTAGGGCACACATGCCCCTCACAGCTGCCCTCCTCCACAGGGTCATGGCTGTGCCAGCCACTGCCATTTATTTCACTGCCTACGACCAGCTCCGAGACTATCTGCGTGCTCAGACCGGGGGCCGCGGGCACTACATCCCCTTGCTGGCCGGTGCCCTCGCCAGGAGTGAGTATCCCTCCTCCCCGGGGGCCCCCTTGTGCCAGTCCTGCATCCTCACAGCTGTTGGAGCCCAGGCTGGGTGCCCGGCTGTCCCAGTACCGTGCTGCGATGGCTCGGTGCCGGCTGATGGGCACTGTCCCCTCCCTGCAGTGGTGACGGTGACGGTGATCAGCCCTTTGGAGCTCATCCGCACCAAGATGCAGTCTCGGCAGCTCAGCTACCGGGAGCTGGGCGCCTGCATCCAGTCGGCGGTGGCACAGGACGGGTGGCTGTCCCTCTGGAGGGGCTGGGGGCCCACCGTGCTGCGGGACGTCCCCTTCTCGGGTATGGCTCCGGGGCGACTGGCGCCACTGGGATGCGGTGGGCAGGGAGCTTGGCATGTCCAGGGTGCCGCCTCGCCAGGCGCCTCCTCACCCGGCCCCGGCGGCTTTGTCTCCTCCCAGCTCTCTACTGGTTCAACTACGAGCTGGTGAAGGAGTGGCTCTGCGGCAAGGCCCGGCTGGACGAGGCCACCTTCATGATCACCTTCACGTCCGGGGCCATCTCTGGGACGGTGAGTTTGGAGTGCTGTGGCTTGCTCAGCAGCGAGCAGGGGCAAATGGTCCCCGTGCGCTGCAAGGGATGGGGCTCAGTGGTACTGGGAGGTGATGGCAGAGCTTGAAAGAGGCAGAGGCACCACGGGGAGGTCATGGCAGTGCTGGGACGACATCAAGAGGTGTTGGCAGAGCCAGCGCTGGCAGGGGCAACGCGGTCCCCTCAGCACCCAGCTGCTGTCCCCGCAGGTGGCTGCGGTGCTGACGCTGCCATTCGACGTGGTGAAGACCCAGCGGCAGATCGAGCTGGGAGACAGTGAGGTGCACCCAGGTGAGGGGGTGGCTCTGAGCGGGTGCCTCAGGGGCATTCTCAGGTGGTACTTGGACACCCCTGGATCCTCACCCACTCCCCTCTCCCTGCAGTCAAATCCCTCAAGCCTTCCTCAACTTGGCTGCTGCTGCGCCGGATCCGGGCTGAGTCTGGCGCCCGGGGGCTGTTTGCAGGTAAGGATTTGCCCCCAGCCCCCCAGGGGTTTACTGCTCTCACTGAGGGACTGTAATGAGGTTGTCCTTGCAGGCTTCCTGCCGCGTGTCATTAAGGTGGCACCTGCCTGTGCCATCATGATCAGCACCTACGAGTTTGGCAAGACCTTCTTTCAGAAGCTGAACCAGGAGCAGCGGCTGCCAGGGTTGTGAGCCAGGCCTGGGCTAGATGTGGCCAGTGCCCTGAGGGCCAGGTGCCAATCCATTCCCCCCACCCTGGGAGCAGCGACTCGCACTCGGCTGTGCAAAGAGCAAGTGCCTTTGTCCTGTGCACTAGGGGGTATCTGTGCCTGCTGCTGTGATAGTGGGGGGTGTGGAGTGCCCCTGTGCCCATCCCTTCAGGCTGGACAGCTGTTGCTGCTGGATTCATGGATGCCCAGGAGACTCAAGGGAGCAGGAGATGGGAGCTGGGGCTCCACTGAGGACCAGACTCTCATGGGGGGCCTTCTTCATGTACCTGCCTGGGCCTCCAAGTCCTGTTCCAGCTAAGGCTCTGCCCCTCCTCACCATCAGTCACACACAGCATCCCCTTGCCTGCCCTGGAGGGCATGGGGACAGGTCAGGACCTTCTGCCCCCTGCACCTCTCCTCCCACTGGGGGTGTCTCTGTCCCCTGCCAAACCCTGAGCTTGGACCCTGCAGGGGACTAACCTTGTTGCTGCTCTCGGAGGAAGAGGCTGGCAGGAATTCTGGCAACCTCTGCCCATGCCCTGTCCCTTCACCAGGAGGCTCTGCCCCAGCGTGCCCTGGGCCTCCCAGGGGAAGTTCTCTTCTTTTCTTAAATAAAAGGAATTATTTGTCTCTTAGGACAAGGAATCCCTTCCCTGCATGGCTGTCCCACAGGTGACAGCAGTGTCCCTAATGCATGGGCATGATGCTGCCATCCACCAGGTCCCTGCTGTGCTTTTACTGGGGGGAAGGAGCACATCCCTGCTCCCCCGGCAGCAGCTCCCCTCTGACGATGGTGACTGCTCTGTCCCAAAGGTGTTATCCCTGCCCTGGAGAGCTGAAGGAGGTTCACTGAACTGCCCCAAACTTCCTTGCCTTGGGTGAGACCTCGTGGCTGGGGGGTACACAAGGGCTCCTGTCCCCCTCCTGGCTGCAGGAGAGCTTATGGAGACCACCTCTTCTTGCTGTGTTTATTGATTCCTTTTGCTCCAACAAGGCAGATGGGGCTGAATTAAAAATCAAAATCACCCAAAACCCAGGGCAGATGGGGAAGGAGCGGGGGGGCTGTCTGTGTCTCTTGGGGATGCTGCTACAGCTGGTCCCCAAAGAGAGGGACAGGCCAGCCCCACTGCAGCCCCTGGGGAAGCTGGGTACAGCAAGGCCCAAGCGGGATGTCCATGGGCTGAGCAGGATGAGTGCCAGGGATTTGTGCAGACCCTCAGCTCTGGAGGGGCTTTGGTCCTGAACCCTCACACCTTGCTCCCCAGCAGCAATCACTCCCACTGTGGGTGTGTGTCGTGTCCTCCCAATCCTGTCTGTCCCCCCACCTCCCCCGAGCACAGTTTGCACCTCCCACCCCATCCCCAGCTCGCGTAGGTCCCAGTCCAGCATCCCCCACCCCAACAGGTCTGTGTCTCCAGCCAGGGACCACGGTGGGGGTCCAAGGTGCAGCCAGGGAAGGATGTCAAGATGCGGAGGGGGATGTGTGTCCCCAGCCTCTGCGGTGGGTTCAGCAAGTCCCTCGTCGGTCCCAGGAGAGCGAGAAGTGGGGGGACACGAGGTCAGTCCTCCGCCGCGGCGCTGGGCCGGGGGGCCGGGCCGGAGAGCGGCGAGGGGGCCGAGGATCTCAGCTGGGGCTGCGGGTTGGGCTGGCTTCGGTGCTGTCGCTCACCAGGCACTCGTTGGACTTGAGGCTGGCCAGGGACTTGCAGCTGGGCAGGGAGGCCAGGGAGCCGCAGAGCCCCAGCATGGAGGGCGTGGGGTCCTTCCCTGCGGGCATAGAGGGGGGACAAGGTCATGGCGCAGGGGCTGCGACTTTGCACCCCCAGCCCCGCCGCGAGAGGGACGACGACGGGGACCACCTCACCGGGACGGACCTGGGTGTCCTTGCACTGCTGGGACAGCATCCCTGCCGTGAGGATGGGGGCTGCTGGGGGGGGGGGGGCAAGGTGCCTGTGTGCGTGTGCGGGGTCGTGCTGAGCCCTGCGGGGCACCCTACGATGGATGGGGGGACTCTTACCCAAGGGCCCCCAGGGCTCGCCTTCGCGCTTGCCCTCGCCCAGGCGCTGGGAGTCGGAGCTGAGGCTGTTCTCGGCCGAGAGCTGGTCGGTGCTCACGAAGCTGTGCCTGCAGAGGGACGGCGCTGAGCCCCCCTGCCCCCTGCTCCCCAGGGCCAGCACAGGCCTTCTCCCCAGCCCTTCTCCACACCCCCTGCCAGGGGCAGACTCCCTCCCGCCCCGGGGCGGGTTAGGGTGCTGGGTGCAGGTTGGGGTGACTCTGGCCCCTCCCCGAGGGTTACCTCCTGTAGAGTTTGCTGTCTGAGCCACTCTCGTTGCCGTTGAGGGTACCCAGTGAGGGCCACTGGTTCACCAGGGGAGTCACCATCTCCTTGGAGAGCTGGGTCAGCTGTGGGTTCTCACAGGGGATCAGCCCCGTCCTGCAGCAAAGGTGGGTGGGTGCTCAGGACCCAGCTCTGCCACCAGTGCTGGGCCTCTGCTGGGTGATGCAGCCCACAGGATGTGTGGGACATTGGGGACATGCCACAGGGCACAATGGACACAGGGGGCCCTTTGTGTCCCACCAGGTGTATGGGGCATTGGGCATCCACCACACCCCACAGGATAAATGGGACACTGAGGACTCTTTGTGTCCTGCCTGACTACCAGGGAGCTACCACTCATCACACCCCATGTGGCATATGGGTCACTGGGGCCCCACTATGTCCCACAGGACATACAGAACACCCAAGCATTGAGAACCCACCACTCGTCACACCCCACAGGGCATATGGGGTGTCAGGAACCACCACTAACCCTGCCCTTCATGATCAGCAGGGCACTGGGGACCCACCCAGAGCTCACAGCACATCCAGGCTCCAGAGACCCCTCTGCCCATGATGCTCAGGCAGGCCTGGCATCAGAAGCTGGTCCCCACTCACAGCTGCTCCTGCAGCTCCAGGATGACACCCTCCAGCTCCCTCTTCTCCAGCTGGTTCTGCACCATCACCTCCTCCAGACGCAGCTTCAGCCTCTTGTTTTCTGCCTCCAGGTCCTTCAGCTGTGACTCCCGCAGCCTCACCAGCTCCTCCAGGTAGCCCTGCACAAGATCACCAGCAGCAGCTCCCTGCTGTCCCCTCTGGACACCCAGAGAGGCCTCAGTCACCGCAGCAGCGGGACGAAGGGTTGTGGGTAACATCAGGCTTGCAGGGATGCAGCAGGAGACGCTCTGAGATGAAGCATCCCAGGGGAGCTGGCACTCAGCTGGCCCCACCCCAGCTTCTGGTACCTTTTGGGCATAAACGATGCGAAACTTCTGCTCCATCTTGCGCCATTTGTTGTACCAACTGTCCTCATCCGTGACCAGGGGCAGGTAGGGGTGCTCAGGGGAGCTGTCCTCGCTCGTGCTGCTCTCCACGCTGCCCCGCTCCTCCTCCTCGCTCAGGTAGTCGTAGCTGAGGGATTACAGGGGCTCAGCAGAGATGGCACCACGGCGAGCAGCTGGCATGCATTGGGGAGCCCAGCTGAGCCTCTGCATGGTGCTGGGGCACAAACAATTGTGTCCTCACCCCATGGGGACATCCCAGCTCTTACCTCTGCGTGAACTTCAGGTAGGGGGTGTAGTCAATGACCACAGGTGTTTTGCCATCCATTACCTCGCCCTTCAGGCAGAAGCTGAGTGGTAGTAGGAGAAGAGGGTAAGGGCAACCCGGGAAGGACCAGCCAGGGGCAGGGTGCCCATGTCTCACCATGCCACCTGTCCTTACCTGAAGTCAATGGCACTGAGCCCGATGAGCATCCCGGTGAGCACCGAGGACTCATCCCGCAGCATGATGGCTCCGTCATCATAGAACCGCCTGCGAGGAGGCCCATGGCCGCCTGTGCACCCAACCAGCACCCACCTACCCCTGGCGCTGCCAGGGTGCCTCAGGCATGGCCACGGCCAGCCACGCCGTGGGCTGCTCACCTGGTGGTCCTGCTGTCCTGCAGGGCTGCGGTGATGTACTCGGACATGCGCTTCTCCATCAGCGCCACGCGGATCCAGGCCCGGCCCTGCAAGGCACCCGGTCCTGAGCACGGGTGCCACCACTGCCTGTGCCACCCATTGGCTGTGCCACCTGTGGCTGCCTCCTGCCGTGCTCCCACCTGCTCCCAAGGCTCTAAGCACCCAGGGGTGGGTAGTCCCTACCCAGAAGATGCTTCTGGTCCCATTATTCTCCATGAGGATCCTGTTTTATCCCAGTGACCCTTTGGGGTCCTGTGGGGTGAGATGGGGCTGCAGGGGGGCAGGGCAGAGGAAATGGGGTCAGAGGGGGTGAAAATAAGGATGAAAATAGGGGTGGATTTGGATAGGGATGGGGATAGGGATGGTCATGGGATTGGGCTGGGAACAGGAATGGAGATGATGGAGATGGCTATGAGAATGGAAAAGTGGATGGGGATAAGGATGGAGATTGGGATAGAGATAGGGATGGGGACAGGGGATAGGGATGGGGATAGAGATAGGGATGGAGATAGGGTATAAGATAGAGTACAAGAATGAGGATGGGGATAAGAGTGAGGATAGGGCTGGGTTAAGAATGGAGATGGGATGGCATTGGGATGGGGTAGGGGTGGGATGATGGGATGGAAATGTGATGAATATAGAATGAGGATGGAGACAGGATGAGACTGGGAGTGGGGCAGGGATAGAGATGGGTCCCTGTGCCAGGGACAGAATGTGAATGGAAAAGGGGGCAGGAACAGGAAGGGGGCCTGGGACAGAGACAGAGACAAGGACAGGGACAGAGGCAGGGCCAGCGCTGGGGCTGGCACTTCACTGACCTTGGCCCTGGAGGTGCTGATGTTCTCCATGTTCTCGATGCTGCTGACGCAGTTGTTGGGGACCTTGCTGCAGGCCAGGCGGATGTAGTCCCAAAACCCACGCTGCCCATCCGAGCTGAACCAGCTGACAGGGCCTGTGGGCACCCGGGGGCTGTGGTCGGCTCGGGGGCTACTGTGCTGGCAAATCCCCTTGGCCACAGCTCCGTGGTGCCAGTGCGTCCCCATAGGCACATCCCCACCCCCCGTGTGGCACAGGGATGGCTCCGGGGACATGCCAGGGGCTGCCTGGGCACCTGTCCCCCACAGACCTTTAAAGCGGTGACTGAGGATCTGCTCGAGGATGGCAGCAAAGTTAACGAACTCCTCGGAGGAGTCGTCGATGGGGTCCGCTGTGTACTTCTCCAGCAGGGTCTTCACCGAGAACCTGGCGGGGGGACGGGCACCATGGGTGGGAGAGGAAGGGCACCCAGCACCCGTTCAGGTTGCAGCCGCGGAGCAAAATGCTTTTGCGGACATCGGCTTCAGAGCTCAGCAGCGGGAGGAGGACACCAGGCTGAGCCCTGGGCTGCGACTCACTGACCCCCGTGTTCCCGCATCCCCAGGGACCCTCGTGGGGCGGCCGCTGCTCCCCCGCCGTGCAAGTGGCCAGGAAGGGCGAACAAAGGCTCCTTTCCTCTCCGGCCGTGCGCGGGCGGTGATGGCTTCCCCTTCCGCCCGGCTTGCCCGTGCTGGGCGAGCAGCGATGCTGAGAACGTGAAGCAGGCTGAGCCCAGCAGGACAGCGGGGACAGGGCAGGTGCATGGTGGGGATCACCTTGTCTGTGGGCCCCCATGCTGTGACAGCAAGGTCTGGAGGTGCCTCGTGCCATGGCGAGGAGCCCTGAGGGTCCTCATGTCATGACAGAAAGGTCTGGAAGTGCCCTCTACCGTGGTGAGTTGATGCAGGGGTTCCCCTTGTCATTACAATGGCATCTGAAGGTGCCCTGTGCCATAGCGAGGAGCTCTGAGGGTGCCCAAGCCATGGCAGCAGCATCAGGAAGTGCCCTGTGCTGTGCTGAAAGAACCCTGAGGATCCCCGTGTCACGACAGCACATTCTGCAGGTGCCCTGTGGCGTAGCAAGAAGTCCTGGTGGTCACCAGGTCATGGCAGCAGGGTCTGGAAGTGCCCCGTGCCATGGCGATGGGTCCTGAGGGTCCCCACGTTAAGACAGCAGGGTCTGGAGGTGCCCCATGCCATGGTGAGGAGCCCTGAGATCTCCTAGACCCCAGCAGCAGCACCTGAAGGGCACTGCCTCAATGCCTGCGAGCCCCAGTGACCCCCGCACCCCCCCCCCAACAGCTCTGGGGAAGGCTCCCAGCAGCAGCAGCCCTAACCTGGAGTTTGGGGATAGGCAGGGACCCCCAACCCCTGCTTCGTCCCCCCCAACCCATCCCTGTTTCACTCCCCACCAGGTCCATCCGGTGTCCATGGCAACCGGCATCCTCCATCTCTGCATCCTCCATCCCTCCAGCCCCGGAGCGGGGCCCTGACGTCACTTCCTGGGCCCCCCACCCGCAGCAGGGGGGTCCCGGCTTGAGCCCCCTCTGGGCCTTGCTGCCCCCCCAGCTCCCCCCTCCTTCCCTGTTTCCCCTTCTGCTCCCCCCGCCGTCCCATCCAGCCCAACCTAGCTGCCCCTGGCATCCCCAGCCGAGAGCCTCCATGTTGTCATTGTGTCCCACATCGCNGGTGGAAGGGCTGCGGGTAGTGGGGGCCGGGGGTGGAAATTAGGTTCCAGCCTTCCCCATCTCCACCCCCATCTCCTCCATCCCCACCAGCGGTGGTCCCCCCTCCTCTCTCTCTCTCTCCCGTCCTCCCCTTTCCCTTTACTCTCCCCACCCCTCTCTGTTTCGCGGTGCCCCCCCAGCCCCCCAGGCACCTGCAGACGGTGATGAGGTTTTTCCTCTCCACGGCGATGTTCCTGGAGGAAGCTTTCTTGTTGGAGAGCCCCAGAGCCATGGCAGCCCGCGCACAGCCCGCTGCCATCCACCGCGGGCCCAGCCCTGCCACGGCCACGGGCGATGCCCCTTCTCCCGTGGGTGTCGTCCCCCCTCCCACCACTACCCCAACCCCAGCACCGCGCAGGCTTTGCTCCCCCACCCCCCCTCCCAACGCTGCTGCCCACGCCACGGGGCCGCGCGCCGCTCCCCCCCCCCCAAAATAATGGGATGCGAGGCCTGAGGCTCTCTCCGCCTCCAGACACCCCCCGGAGAAATCTTTCCCTTGGGGGAATATAAAGGGGGGGGGAAGCTGGAGGGGGCAGCGATCCCCCGGGGGGGCCACTCCTCTCTGCAGGGTCCAGCCCCTTGCCATGACGTGCCAGTGGGGGGGACCCGTACGGGCAAGGCAAGGGGAGGACCCCTGGCAGCCCCCGGGGTACCTGGGGGGCCCTTCACCCGTTCCCGGGTTGAGCTTGGCTGTTCTCCTCCCCATCCTGGCTGCTTGGTTTGGGGGGAGGGGGAACGCTGAGCCCCGCGGGGTCTGTAGAGTGCGTGGGACTCCCCCTAAGCAAGGTGGGGCAGAGGGGTGCGAGCCCCTCGTGGGGGGCAGCCACGCTCCCAGCAGCCCACTTTGGCATCCTGCCTCGGTTTCCCCATTAGTGGAATAGGGAGTTTGAAGGGAGTGTGATTTCCGTGGGCACCCGTGGGTGCGTGTCCCACCACCCAGATAAATCAGGGTCACCCTCTACAGAGAGCCAGCACCCCCTGCCCCCCCAGACATGACCCATGGGGCGTGTGCCCCCTCCCGGGATGCCTCACACCCTTCTCTGTCACTGCAAAATGGTCCCAGCCCCTCAGCACCCAGTCGGGGGACAATGGGACACTGGGGAGGCGGTGACCCCCAAAATCCCTAGGGCTGCCTTAGGGAGGGGAGCCCTTGGCAGCACCCAGATAACGCGGGGGGGCCCCGGCGTTATCAGAGCACCCAGCCCGCGGCTATCGCACCTCCCGGCACCGTGATGGGTGCCAGCGGTCCCTAGCCGCTGGGACAGGGCAGCAGCCTCTGAGTCCCTCAGCACGGAGGGTCCCCGAGAATGGAAGCAGGGTGGGGGGCATCACCGTCCCGACCCCACGGCTCGGGCACGAGGGATGTGGGGACATCCCTGCGGGCGCCCCAAGCACTGGGGTGGCTGGTGGGTGCTGGTGGGTGCTGATGAGTGCTGATGGGTGGCGGTGAGCGGTGGTAAGTACTAGTGAGTGCCGGTGGGTGCTGGTGGCCCCTCTCACCCCTGTCACTGTCCCTCGGATTTGGTGCTGGGAACCGGAAGCTCCTTAGGAAGGTTGTCAGTGTAAAGCCACATGCATGCGCGGGCACAAATGTGAGCGTGCGGTTACAGGTGTGTGTGCAGGTGTGTGTGTGTGCGGGTGTGGGTGTGTGTGTGTGCAGGTGTGTGTGTGTGCGGGTGTGGGTGTGTGTGTGTGCAGGTGTGTGTGTGTGCGGGTGTGGGTGTGTGTGTGTGCAGGTGTGTGTGTGTGCGGGTGTGGGTGTGTGTGTGTGCAGGTGTGTGTGTGTGCGGGTGTGGGTGTGTGTGTGTGCAGGTGTGTGTGTGTGCGGGTGTGGGTGTGTGTGTGTGCAGGTGTGTGTGTGTGCGGGTGTGGGTGTGTGTGTGTGCAGGTGTGTGTGTGTGCGGGTGTGGGTGTGTGTGTGTGCAGGTGTGTGTGTGTGCGGGTGTGGGTGTGTGTGTGTGCAGGTGTGTGTGTGTGCGGGTGTGGGTGTGTGTGTGTGCAGGTGTGTGTGTGTGCGGGTGTGGGTGTGTGTGTGTGCAGGTGTGTGTGTGTGCGGGTGTGGGTGTGTGTGTGTGCAGGTGTGTGTGTGTGCGGGTGTGGGTGTGTGTGTGTGCAGGTGTGTGTGTGTGCGGGTGTGGGTGTGTGTGTGTGCAGGTGTGTGTGTGTGCGGGTGTGGGTGTGTGTGTGTGCAGGTGTGTGTGTGTGCGGGTGTGGGTGTGTGTGTGTGCAGGTGTGTGTGTGTGCGGGTGTGGGTGTGTGTGTGTGCAGGTGTGTGTGTGTGCGGGTGTGGGTGTGTGTGTGTGCAGGTGTGTGTGTGTGTGCACAGGGGGGTGTGTGTGTGCAGGTGTGTGTGTGCATAGGGGTGTATGTCTGTGCACAGGGGTGTGGGGGTGTGCACAGAGGTGTGGGGGTGTGCACAGAGGTGTGGGGGTGTGCACAGGGGTGTGTGTGCACAGGGGGGTGTGTGCACAGGGGTGCACATGCAGGTCGACATGGATATGTGTGCCCAGTTGTGCAGACACACACATGTTCACAAGCACATGCACACAGCCCTTTCACGCACCCCTGTGCACACACACTCACATCTGCGCATTCTCACACCTGTGTTCACACAAACGTTTTCACACACATGCACACACACACATGTTCACTCACTCTCATGTTCACACTCACTCTCATGTTCACTCACTCTCATGTTCACTCACTCTCATGTTCACACTCTCATGTTCACTCACTCACATGTTCACTCACTCTCATGTTCACTCACTCTCATGTTCACACTCTCATGTTCACTCACTCTCATGTTCACTCACTCTCATGTTCACTCACTCTCATGTTCACACTCACTCTCATGTTCACTCACTCACACGTTCACTCTCATGTTCGCACTCACTCCCTCTCACCCTGCCCCGATCCAGCCATCCCATCCCATCAGCTCTCCCCAGGACACCTCGCTGATGCCAGGGCCGGGAGTTCGGAGAACGCTCCCATGCCCCCCCCGCCCCCCCAGGCACCTCCTCTGGAACTCCTTTTTATTTATTTTTTTTATTTCCAAGAAAGAAAAAAAGGAAACGTCCAACCCGGGGGGGACAGCCCGAGGGATCCCGGGGGTTCCCCGCAGGGAATCCTCGTAAACAAGGTCTGGGGAGGGGGGGTCACGACACCGGAGCAGGGCACGGCCCAGCAGGGCAAAGCGAGCGGCCCGGGAGGTGCGCGGGGTGCGGGCGGGCAGCGCGCAGGGCGCAACCTCGACGCCGCAAGATGTTTCTGGCCGATAACCTTGTTTACGGGGGGGCGCGGGGGGGCCGGGGGAGCCCGAGGTGGGGCAGATTAGGGAGGTGAGAGTGACTCAGGGCATTCTGGAGTGCTCCCCGCCCCGCGCGGCTCTTTCCCCGTGGGCAGCAGCAGGCACAGCCCGGGCACGGGCCGGCAGCGAGGGCAGGGGCGTCGTGGAGCCCACCCCAGGGGTAGGTGTGAGGTCATGGGGTGGTGGCACCTTGGGGTGTCCCTAGGTGCGGGGAGTAGAAGGACATAGTGGGCGGGCAGGGTGGTGAGGGGTTGGAGGAGCACCCTGGAGTGCCCCCGCGGTGGGGGCTGTGCGGGGGTGGGGGATGCCTGGGGCCAGGAGGTGTGGGGTCTGTCCTGAGCCATGGTGGCCACCTGCTGCTTGAAGCTGAGCCATGGTGAATGAATGGTGTGGCACATATGGCAAACTGGGCCACAGTGGGCACCTGCTGCGTGGTGATCTCAGCCACGCTGCATGGATGGCATGGGATGTATGGGCTCCATCCTGAGCCATGGTGGGCACCTGCTGCCTGGTGGTCCCAGCCATGCTGCATGGATGACACAGGTTGTATGGGCTCCATCCTGAGCCAGGCTGATAGCCACTGTAAGAGAGAGCCCAGCTGTGCCATGTGGATGGCATGGGGTCTGTGGGGTCCATACCAAGCCCTGTTGGTATCTGCTGTTTGGAGGAGTCAAGAAATGCTTCACAGATGGTGTGGCAGGTATGGGCTCCAGACTGAGCCACGCTGGGCACCTGCTGTGGCAGGGAGTTGAACCACACTTCATGGGTGGCTTTGGATGTGTGAGCTCTGTAGTGAGCTGCGATGAGCACCTGCTGGGTGAGGGCTCTCATCCACCCTTCACGGGTGGCCTGGACTGTGTGAGCTCCACACTGAGTTCTTGCTGCGGGAGGGAAGCTCAGCACCAAGCCATGCTGTGTGGCTGCTGTGGGATGTGTGACCTCCATGCTGCATGTGTGCAATGTCTGCTTTGGCACCTGGGGGCTCTATACTGAGCCATGCTGGATACACTGCACAGGAGGTGTGAGCCCAGTCCTGAGTCATGCCAGCCACAGAGAGTGGAAGGTGTGGGAGCCACATGGAGCACATCAGCTGCCTGTGGTAGCAGAAATGGACTCTATAGTGACCTCATGGAGTGCACAGCAGAGGAGATATGGGCTCTGTGTCACACCCATGCTGGGGGTTCTATGCTGTGCCCACGGGGTGTATGGTACAGGAGCTATGGGCTCTATGGTGTGCCCATGAGGTGAATGCACCACACATACCCTTCAGAATGTGTGGGCTCTATGCTGTGCAGGGTGGCACAGGGATGAACTCGGATGACCCGAGCGAGGGGTGCCCGGTGCCCCACGGGCTCTGCAGCCAGTCGCCGTGGCCTTGGGGCTCCATCGCTTCCTGGCGCAGGGCAGGGGGCAGCGGCGGGGAGCGGGGCGGGGGCGCGCAGCGCTGCCTGTTATCAGTGGGGCGCAGCCCGACGCACCGGGCTGATGCAAGAGCCGCTGACGGGACTGGGGGAGCTGGGGGGGGGCCCGGCTCGGGCCGGCCTGGGGGGGGCAGGCGGGGCAGGAAGGAGGAGGCCGGTCCGGAGCCGGCCCCGGTTCCCGTGGCCCCGGTTCCCTTGGCCTTGCCGCAGCTCCCGCGCCCCGTCGGGTATCGCAGGCGGCACCCCCTCGCCCTGGCTTCCTCTGCCCCAGGCCGGGAGCGAGGTCCTGCATCACTCCGGTGAGATCGGGGGGGGGCTGGTCCCCCCCTAAAACCAACCCCCATGCCCTGACATTTCAGCCCCCCACTCCGTGACCCCCTCCCCCCTGCGGGGACTCTGTAATGGGGTATTGGGGGGCAGTCGGGGTCCCCTTCACCCTAATTTGAGGGGTCCCCGTGGCGAGGAGGGCTGAAGCAAAGTGGGGTTTGGGAGATCGCGGGGCAGGTCAGTCTCCTCCCCGAGTGTCCGGGCTGAGGAACAATGGGAGGCCATAAGGTGTTACAGGGGGTGATGGGGGTGATGATGTTGGGGGGGGGGTGTGTCTCGACGTGTCGGTTCCCCCCCCCCCAAGAGGGCGGCGTGCGGGAGCAGGGCGCCCCCTGGCGGTTGTTCCCCCGGATAGCCTCGGGGCAGGTGCAGTCGGGTCCCACCCGCGGTGTGGGGGCACAGAGGGGTGCAAGGATTGGGGTGGGAGAGGGCTGTAGGCACAAGCTACACCTTCCCTCATCCAGACAAACACCTGCTGCCCGGGAGGGTGCTGAGAACTTGGGTGCTGAGATGAGGGGAGGGGGGTTGGGGACTCCCCCAGCTGTGGTGCTGTGGCATGCTCGTGTCGTTGTGTTGCGAGGTGTTCTCGTGGGCCCAGTGGTGCCTCAACGTCCCCTTCCCCGCCCCAGTGCTCTGCCGGTGGCTAAGAGGGCTTGTGGAGGGTGGGTATGGCTGCTGTAGTGTGGGACCCCAGCCCTCGAGTATGGCTCTATAGGAGATCTCAGTCCCCACTCGTGGGTGTGTATCGGACCCCACCCATATGCGAGGGCTCGTGTGGAATTCCAGCCTCTGCGCGTGTCCGATATGGGACCCAGTCCCTCACATGTCTCTATATGAGACCCCATCCACGTGTGTGTGGTTGTGTGCACAGGACCCCACTGTTGTGTGCTGCTCTATATGGGACCCCAGTCCTTGTACGTGGGTCTGCAAGGGAGACCCTGTAAGTGAGTCCATAATGGGACCTGACCCTTGGGTGTGGCTCCATGCAGGCTTGACCTTTGGGTGTGGGTTCACAGGGGACCTGCCCCCCCCCCCACCAGCAGACGTGGGCAGGGGTGGGATGCCATGTCCCTGATGGGAAGCTGCCAAAGCTCTGCCGTCGCTTGACGTCGGTTCCCACCCGACTGGCAGCAGGACAGGGCAGGGCACCACTTCCCCGGGGACCCCAGACCCAGGGCAAGCGGGTTACAAGGGTAGGGGCTGCGGGAACCGCCCGGGTGTCAGGCCCCAGCCCCACCCCGAGGGACAAGCCCAAGTCCCGGGGGGGCACCGAGCGCTGCCCCCTCCTCTCCTAATCTATTTTCTCTCCCTTTCCCCCACCCCTCCCCCACCCCTCGCCCGCCCCGACGCCGCAGAGCCCGGGTGATGGTGTCGCCGGGCTGAGTGCGGGGACACAGCGAGGCCAGGGCCATGGAGGGGCACGGCCAGGTAGGGAGTCCTGGCCCCCAGCCCCGGCTCTCCGCTGAGCCCCGGCCGGCTCCCGCGCCAGTGCAGCCCCGGCCAGGCGCTGGGGGTGCTGGGCCCCGCTCAGCATCTGCTCTCTGTCCGCAGGAGGCCTACGAGGAGGGGATGCGGAGGAGCCTCGACCCTGAGGGATACGAAGACCACGGCATAAGAGACTCCCACCTGTCGCTCGGCGAGATGAGCAGTGAGTGACCCCTGGCCGCTGGGGGGCTGCGGGCACGCATGGGCATGGGTGCTGCATGAGGAATGGCATTGCATGGGCATTAGAGTCGCCTGGGTGATGACACTGCATGGGCACCAGTGTTGTACAGACGATGGCATTGCACGGGCATTAGCGTCATACAGGTGACAGCATTGCATGGCTATGGCACTGCATGGGCAACGGCACCACATGGGTGATGCCACCGCACACAGTTGCAGAGGTGCCAGTGATTTGAGGCTGCATGTCGCATGGACACTGGAGTTTTGTGTGTGCCCAGCTTCGCATGGGTACCCAAGGGTGGCACAGGCGTGTTGCATGGGCACCAGCATTGCATGGGCATCAGTGTTGCTTTGGCACCAAGTTGCATGAATGTTAGCTAGGCATGGATGTGTTGCATGGGCACCAACATTGCACAGACATGTTGTACTACTAGCAGGGTTATATGGGCACCAGCAATGCTTGAGTGCCAGCACTGCAGAAATGTGTTGCATGGGTGTAAGTATTGCATGAGCACTGGTATTGCGCTGGTGCCAGCATGGCACAGGCATGTTGTGTGGGTCGCAACACTGTACAGTGGGGCTCGCTTGGAGCCCAGAGGGTCAGGCAGGGACATGGAACCCCTGAGACCTCATCCCCCATGGGCAGTGACACCCTTTGTCCAAGTCCCAGAGCCAGTGAGGTGCCACCTAGAGTGCCAGGGCTGTGGGTGCCCAAGACAGGGCCTAGCCTGGGGACATGCAAGGTCCTTAAGACCACAACCAAGAGCCCCTGGGAAGGGAGGAGAGGGGAGTTTGGGGGAGCCTGTGTGCCACAGAGTGTCCACTTGCCCAAAGCAGGGTTGATTCCCTGCTGCCACCTCAAGAGGGTGCTTGGACCATGCCAATTCCTGGCACCCAGCCCCTCGAGTCCCCACTCGGGATGACACAGGTCGGGGGGGGTAATGCTGCCACCTGTTCTACGCAGGGGCTGGCGCTGGCACCGGGTCCCCCTTACACGCATGGAGGGCCAGAGCCGAGGAGCTGACGCCCCTGCGGTGAGTGCCCCAAACTGGGGAGGGGGCCAGACGCTGCCTCACCTGCCCAGTTGGCATCCACAAGGGGAGGCCGTTGGCACCCACGGGGTGCCTTGTGCTGACCCCTGTCCCGGCGGTGTGTGTTTTGCAGGCAGTATCTGCCCAGCCGCCGGGGATGCTATGACCTGGATGGGAGGAGGCGTGCGGCAGGGGCCCCCTCGGGACAGGTGATCCCCCGTGGTGGAGGGCAACGTGAGTGACCGTGGGGGCACCGGGACACAGACCCCAGCCCTCGCGTCGCCCCTAACCTCAGTCCTCCGTTGCATCGCCCACCTTGGCTTTGTCCCTCCCTGTGCCCTGTGAGGTGCCCGTCAGCCAGGTGTCAGTGCATGCTGTGGACTGACCCTCACCAGGCGTCAGGGCAGGCTGTGATGGTGCCCCTCACCCAGGCGTCAGGGCGCACCCCGAGGTGACCGCTGCCACTTGCCCGTAATCGCCCACTGATTGAGGATAAATAAAGGCTTTGTTTGGGGTGAGGACAAGAACCACTCGGGGCTGAACGCCGCTGGCGCTGGGCGGCTCGGTGGTGGCAGCAGCGGGGACGGGAGGAGGACAGGCACGTGCCCAAGTGCCACTGCCAACGCTGTTGGGGACACCAAGGCGGGGACATGTCCCCATCCCTGCTTGTGTGGGCACAGCATCCTTCGGCTGGCAGAGCGGGTTGCAGCTCTTGTGGCATCACCCCACTGGGTGACCTGACTGGCAGTAGAGAGAGGATCCTGGTGGTCCCCAGCAGGGGACAAGGGGGACAGGGTGAGCCTGTCCCCGCGCCGGGGTGGCCGTGGGCAGAGTCGTGCTGCTGTTTACTGTCAGCAAAGGCAAAGTGCCTCGCGATTTACGGTGCACACAGGGCGGCCGCGGGGCGTGGGCCTCGGCGCCTCTTTATAGGGACAGAGCCCGCGGGGCCGCGGGGAGCACAGGGTGGGGGCCGCGGGTAGGCAGGGAATAGGGACACCTCGAGCTTCTGGGGTCTGGCTGGCTGGGGGTGTGCTGTCCCCGTTCCAGTTCGAGGGGCAGGGCTGGATGCAGCGGTCGAGGTTGTGCCAGTGGCATGGTGGTGGGGCAAAGTGTGGCCGTGAGCCCTGCCCTCACCCCAGCCCCATCCTCAGGCTGCGGGGATGTGAGGGGCTGGAGATGGGCACCAGCAGAGCAGGGGTTGATGGAGGGACACACCTAGCAAACCCCAGCTGGATCTGGGATGGGTGGGGGACACATCCCTTCTGGAGTGGAGGTGATGGAGCAAAGAGGCACATCCAGGCAACTCCAGCTGGGTCTGGGCTGGGGCAGTGGGTGGGAGATACACCCAGCAAACCCCATCTGGGGCTGGGCTGGGGCTGATGGAGCAGAGGACATATCCAGGCAACAGAGGTTAGGTCTTGGGTGTAGATGGTGGGGGATAGATTGCTCCAACAAACCTCAGGGGGTCTGGGCTGGGGCAGGGGCCAGCTCATGCATTGGTGGCTCTGCTCACAGCTTCATCGGTGACTGATGTGGACCTGGAGGCGGCAGGGAGCAGGAGGCCTGTGTCCCGACGGGAGACCCATGAGGTGGGTGCTGCCCCACAGACCCCCATTCTCTCCCCATTCCCAGGGGCAAGTGGACTGTGGCCATCCAGGGACCAACCTTACAGAAGCCCTGGGGCCACCATGGTATAGAGGGTGCTGGCATGTGTGGCCACAGCTCTGGGGCTCCTGGGGGTCCCTGGTGTATCTAGGGGGACCCTGAGCTCCTCCCCACACCCCATCTCTGGCTGCAGGGCTACGTGGAGCTGCATGAGCTGGTCATGGACACCACGAAGGAGCTGTGCTGGATGGAGGCTGGCCACTGGCTCAAGCTGGAGGAGGACTTCAAGGAAGCAGGGCACTGGAGCCAGCCCCATCTCTCCTTCCTGACCTACCGCAGCCTCCTGGAGATCCATCGGGCTTTGGCCAAAGGTGGGGACACCACCTGGAGCTAGAATGGTGGTAGGGACCTCACAGTGGCCGGGTGGTGATGGAGCTGTCCCCTTAGGTGCTGTGCTACTCGACGTGGCAGCCACCTCGCTGGCAGCCATCGCCAATGTCCTCATTGACCAGATGATCTACGAGGGGCAGATCAAGCCCGAGGACCGGGACGACATCCTGAGGACGCTGCTGCTGCAGCACAAGTATGACCAGGGCTGAGGACTCCCCCAGGGGTGGGGATCCCAGGGTCTGAACAGCATCTGGCCTCAGCGAGTTCCGCTGGAGCCTGGCATAGGGTGGCAAAGCCCCTCTGTAGTTTGGCTTTGCCTCTCATCCCAGTTTGGGGTCCCCACTCGCCTTATGGAGTTTTGGGGAGGTCAGGAGGGCTGACCTGTCTGATATCACACACACACCCCCCCCCCCGCACTGCTCTAGACACCCCAGTGAGACTGAGTCAGTGAAGACCCTGCCACCAGCACAGCTGCAGCGCTCCGGTACCGGCCGGGGAGAGACCGAGCAGCCGCTGCTGCGGGAGCAGCAGCCCCTGGAGATGCGCAGGCTGGCGGGGACCGAGCAGGTGAGCGGCGGTGGGGGCCAGCAGGGGGGCGCTGGGGAGCATTGGAGAGCTGCTGGGAAATGCACACGAGGTGCACACACACATTGGTGTGGGCACATGCACGCTGGTGCAGGCACACGCGTGCCTTGGCATGGGCACCAGGTGGTTGCACACCAAACGGGGTGCAGTGACCCCCACGTTGTGCTTGCAGAGGTGGTAGTGAGTGAGCCAGGTTTGCCAGGGACGGAAAGGGACACACAGGAGATGGCAGGGGGCATGCGGAGGACAGAGGGAGACACAAAGGAGATAAAGGGAAACACGAGCAGGGAAGACACATGCAGGGGAGAGAGGGGGACACAAACGGGAAGGCAGGGGACATACAGAGGACAGAGTGGGTGACATGGGACAGACAAGGACATGCAGGGGGTGGAGGAGGACATGCCGAGGACGAAGGAGGAGACACAAGGGACTTGCAGAGGATGGAGTGGGACATGCAGGAGACAGAGGGGGAGATGCTAGGGATGGAGGAGGGCACACGCGAGACAGAGGGGGACGTGCAGAGGACAGCCTCCGAGGCTGCTGGCTGATTCCTGCTGTTCGTCTGCCTGCAACAGGGGAGCAGCAAGCCCCAGCTGCCTGAGAAGGTCCCTGAGGATGCCGAGGCCACGCTGGTCCTCGTGGGTGAGTGGTGAGCAGCAGGGTGGGTGCGGGGTCAGGGCAGTGGGTCGGGGGTCAGAGCGGTGGGTGCGGGGCTGGGCTGTGCGCAGGGAGCTTGGTGCCGCCAGCTGCTGCCTGCTCGCTCACTTGCTGCCTTTTTGACTGTCCCTGCTGCTGCTCAGTGCTACTCTGTGCCCTCTGTCCCCACGTCGCTTGTCCTCACACCCTGTTCGTCCACTCCCCTCTGCCCCACGTCCTCATGTCCCTGTGTGCTCTCTACCCTCGTGTCCCCATGCCCTGATGTCCCTGTTCTCCCATACCTGCCTGTGCCTGTGTCCCCACATCCCTCTGCCCTTAATGTCCACATGTCCCTCTGCCTGTGTCCTCATGTCTTTGTGTCCTTGTTCTATTCTCTTGTCCCCACCATGTCTTCATGCCTCTGTGTCACCTTCTTTCCGTACCCTGATGACCACATGTTTCTTACGTCCCCACGTCTCCGTGCTCCTGTGTCCCCATGCCCCCATGCACGACCCCCCCCCGTGACCCCCTCCCATCCCGTCCTCCCCCCCCAGGCTGTGCAGCCTTCCTGGAGCAGCCAACGTTGGCCTTTGTGCGCCTGAAGGAGGCTGTGACCCTGGATGGGGTCCTGGATGTGCCCCTGCCTGTTCGCTTCCTCTTCGTGGTCCTGGGCCCCGACAGTCCCCACATCAGCTACCACGAGATCGGCCGCGCCGTGGCCACCATGATGTCTGAGAGGGTACGGCTGGCATGCCACCAGCACTGCCACTGCCACCAGCACTGCCACCAGTGCTGCCACTGCCACCAGCACTGACTTCAGCACTGCCGTCTGGGGTGCCAGCCCCACTGAGCACCCCAAAGTCCCCAGCCCTGGGGCTGCACCCTCCAGTAGGGCTTGTCCACCTGTGCCACATTCCTCTTTGTGCTCTTGTCCCTGTGTCCCCACACCACTGTGTCCCATTGTCCACAAGCACCAGTGTCCTCATCCCTCTGGGTCTCCGTGTCCCTAAGCACCACTGTCCCCATGTCCCCATCTCCACGTGCACCCCTGTCCCTGTGGCCTCCTGCTGTTGTGTCCCCACATGCCCATGCCCCTGAGGTCAAATATCCTCTTGTCCCTGTGTGGCCAAGCAACCATGTCCCCACACTCCTGCGTCCTATAACCCCACGTCCCTCCTCATCCCCATGTCCCCACACACCTGTGGCCCCATGTCCCCATGCTCCTGTAGTCTCAGTGTCCCAAAGCTCCCCCTCACCTTCGTGCCCCAAGTCCTCATGTCCCCACCATGCCCTATCCCCAGGAGGATGCTCAGGGGCCAGGCTGGTACCCAAGCAGCACCCAGAGGTGGTGGCTGAGCTCATGTCCCCGGGCCACCCCGCAGGTCTTTCGCCGGGATGCCTACCTGGCCGATGGCCGCCAGGACCTGCTGCGGGGGGTTGAGGACTTCCTGGAGTCCAGCATCGTCCTGCCACCCACTGAGACCCCCAACGAGCAGCTCCTCCGCAGCCTGGTGCCGCTGCAGCATGAGCTGCTCCGCCGCCGCTACCAGCCCCAGGAGAAGGCAGCGGGAGAAGCCTTCATAAAAGACCTGGGTATGGTGGGGACCACCCTGGACACTTGCCCCCCAAGGACCCCTTGTGGCTGGTGGTATTGTCCTCTTGGCATGCGAGGTCCCACCGTGGTGCCCTGCTTGCGCCCCCAGGGCTGGAGGAGGCGGCGCCGGAGGACGACGATCCCCTGCGCAGGACGGGGAGGCCTTTTGGGGGGCTGGTGCGGGACATCTGCCGCCGGTACCCCAAATACCCCAGCGACATCAAGGACGCCCTCAGCCCCCAGTGTCTGGCCGCCGTCATCTTCATCTACTTCGCGGCGCTGTCACCTGCTGTCACCTTCGGAGGCTTGCTGGGTAAGGAAGCTGGGGACGCTCTTGGGGACAGGGTCCAGAGAGCAAGGTGCCACCACCTGCAGCACCACCCCCAGGGGCTTATTGCACCCCCTCACCCTGGTGCTGAGGAGTGTGGGGTGGGGACACAGAGATGTCCCCAACCCCAGCACCCACTGGCCCTGTTGCCCTCCAGGTGAGAAGACTAAGGGCATGATGGGGGTGTCGGAGCTGCTCATCTCCACCTGTGTGCAGTGCGTCCTCTTCAGCCTCTTCAGCGCCCAGCCCCTGCTGGTCGTTGGCTTCTCAGGGCCGCTCCTTGTCTTCGAGGAAGCCTTCTACTCGGTGGGTGCCATCCTGTGCCCTTGACTCCCCACAGTGGGTTCCTGGTGTCCCCATCAGCCCTGGCAGAGGAACAGGGTGCAGGTGATGGCACATGAGTGGTGGGTGACCATGTGGGTGACAGCTGCATGGGTGACATTGTGCAGGTAGAGCCACCTGAGTGATGGCACTGCTGGGATGGCACATGGGTGATGCCATGTGGGGGGTGGCTCATGGGTAGTACCATGTAGGTAGAGCCATCTGGATGTGATGTGAGCTTCATGACACCACATGAATGACACCACACTGGCAATGCCAGGCAGATGATACCATCAGAGTGCTGCCAGTCAGGTGATCTCACAGGGGTCCTGCCACCCTGAGGTACCACTGTTCCCATCATGGCATCCTTCAGCCCCAGGCAGGAGGTGTAGGGCCACCAGGGTTCAGCCCACCTGGGCACCCACGCCGGGGGAGCTGACAGGGCTGTGTCCTCTGGCTCCCCAGTTCTGCAGTGCCAATGACATGGAGTACATCGTGGGCAGAGTCTGGATTGGCTTCTGGTTGATCCTGCTGGTGCTGGTGGTGGTGGCCTGTGAGGGCAGCTTCCTGGTGCGCTACCTGTCCCGCTACACCCAGGAGATCTTCTCCTTCCTCATCTCCCTCATCTTCATCTACGAGACCTTCTCCAAGCTCGTCACGGTGAGGGTGCAGCAGGCCCGGGGAGAGGAGGCTGCAGGCTGTGGTCATCACCCAGGTTTCCATAGATGGATGCAGGAAAGGGATGGAGTCTCCCAGGGTTTGCTTCCCCTTTCCAGCTGTTTCCCAGCTTCTGCCTCTCTCTGCAGGGGATTTGCGGGCAGGGAGGTGAAGTTCAGGCAATGCCTCACCTGGGCTACAGCAAACAGGGTCCTTGCCCAGGAACTTAACCACAGACCGGCTTGGACTGGAAGGGACCTTTAAAGGTCCTTGCAGTCAGCAAGGACATTCTCAACTAGAGCAGGTTGCTCAGAGCCCCAAACAACCTAACCTGGAATGGTTCCAGGGATGGGCATCTGCCACTGATCTGGGCAACTTGGGCCAGGGTCTCACTGCCCTCAGGGTCAAACATTTCTCCCTTCTCTCCAGTCTGAATCTTCCTCTTTCAGTTCAAACCATCCCCCCTTGTCCTGTCACCTGCCTGGAAGCCTCCACCTTCTCCCATCCCCTGACTCAGCCCCTTCCAGCTGGCCAGTAGCAACGGGGTGGCACCAGCCCATGCACTGGGTGCCCACAGGAGCATCTCTGGTGCAGGAGGAATGACAGGCAGGACACATGCCCTGTCTCACCTTGGACCCCATCATGTCTTGGGCCCCATCACACCTTGGGTCCCATCACGCCTTGGGCCCCATCATACCGAGGTGCCCTCATGCCCCGCTCTAGGAGGGCAGTGCAGCCCCGAACACCCTGGGTGCCAGGGTCAGCAGTGGGGCCATGCTTGGCTCCCCTCACCTTGCCACCCATGCCCTGCTCCAGCCACATTTCTAAAGAAGCATGGAGAAAACCAAGCCCAAAGCTTACTGTGTGCCAAGCTCCTGGCCTCATTGGTCATCCTGCCACTCATCCTGCACCCACCAGGATGGTGCCATGAGGCTCCCAGAGTGGCAGGAGGGGTGCAGAGGGATCCCATCCCTCCTGACCTTCTCCCCTTCCCTCCCCAGATCTTCAAGGACCACCCTCTACAGCGGGTTTATGACGTGAAGGCCACGTACGAGCCCAGGGTGCCAGAGCCCAACACGGCTCTGCTGTCCCTTGTGCTCATGGCTGGCACCTTCTTCCTGGCCTTCTTCCTTCGCAAGTTCAAGAACAGTGCCTTCCTGCCTGGCAAGGTGGGGCAGCTCACTGATGACAAACCCACTGGGGACAAAAGGGGGGCTGGTGGATGTGGTTTCCTGAGAGGGGCTGGCTGAGAACGTGCAAACTCAGCCCATACCCCTGCAGAGGCCTTCCTGCTGGTGGGGACACAGTGGTGAGGGCTCCTCGGCTGGGTGGGGCACAGGAGGGTTTGACACAGTCGTGCTATCCCCACAGGCCCGGCGGCTGATTGGGGACTTCGGGGTGCCCATCTCCATCCTCATCATGGCACTGGTGGACTTCTTCATCCAGGACACCTACACGCAGGTGTGGGAGCAGGGGCAGGGGCATGTGGGTGGACCCCCCAGGGGAATGCAGGGTTGGCTGCTTGTGCCTGTGCCCTCACTGCTACCTCTCTGCTCCCATCCAGAAACTCAGTGTCCCCAAGGGGCTGCAGGTCACCAACTCCTCTGCCCGGGGCTGGTTTATCAACCCCATGGGGCTGGACAAGGTCTTCCCCATCTGGATGATGTTTGCCTCCGTGGTGCCTGCCCTGCTGGTCTTCATCCTCATCTTCCTCGAGACACAGATCACCACGTGAGGACTCGAGGGGCTACAGGGAGGGACAAGAAGGCTGCAGGGTGCCTGGTAGGGCAGGGACGGAAAGAGACCTCCCACCGCTGACCCTTCCTTCTCTGCCCCCAACAGCCTCATTGTCAGCAAGCCAGAGAGGAAGCTGGTGAAGGGCACTGGCTTCCACCTGGACCTGTTGCTGATCGTGGCCATGGGGGGGCTGGCCGCCCTCTTTGGCATGCCCTGGCTCAGTGCCACCACCGTCCGCACCATCACCCACGCCAATGCCCTCACTGTCATGAGCAAGACCTCTTCCCCTGGCGAGAAGTCCCAGATCTTGGAGGTGAAGGAGCAGCGCATCAGCGGCCTGCTGGTGGCAGTGCTCATCGGTGAGCTGCGGAGGTGCCCCCAGCCCTGGCTGGCGAGAGCTCGGTGCCCGCAGCAGACCTCCCTGAACCCTCCTTCTCCACTGCAGGTGTCTCCATCCTCATGGAGCCCATCCTGAAGTACATTCCCCTGGCCGTGCTCTTTGGCATCTTCCTCTACATGGGGGTCACCTCCCTCTTTGGCATCCAGCTCTTTGACCGCATCCTGCTCTTGCTGATGCCACCCAAGTACCACCCCCGTGAGCCCTATGTCACCCGGGTGAGTGAGCCCTGTGCCACCTGCCCTGGTGGCCACCATCCTGATGGTGTCCTAGGCTGCATGGTGCTACCTGCAATGGCTTGGGGCTCCCTGAACCTCCTCCCCCTTCAGTGTGGACTTCGGCCGGGCTCGCTGGGCCACCTGCCCTGCCCCCTCTAGCACTCAGCACCCTGAGAAGGGTGCAAGCTGCTGCCCCCAGCGCCCTGACCCCACTGGGCTCCTCCTCCTGCAGGTGAAGACCTGGCGGATGCACCTCTTCACCTTGATCCAGGTCCTGGTCCTCGTGCTGCTGTGGGTGGTGAAGTCCACCCCGGCCTCGCTGGCACTGCCCTTCATCCTCATCCTCACCGTGCCCCTGCGGCGCTTCCTGCTGCCCAAGATCTTCCGGGACATGGAGCTCAAATGTGTATGTAGCCCTGTCACGGGCAGGGAGCCACCACACTGCTGTCCCCAGCCCCGTGCCCAGGCCTGTGTCCAGCCCCAGCCCCATGCCCAGCCCAGTGTCCAGCCCCAGCCCTGTCCACATCCTCAGCATCAATCTCGTTTGAATCCCTGTCTGTGTTCCCATCCCCAGTCCTTGTCCCCACCTCCATCCCTGTCCCTATTCCCATCCCTGTCCTCATCCTCATCTCTGCCCCTGTCCCCATCCTCATCCTTGTTCCTGCCCCATTCCTGTCCCTAGTCTCATTCCTGCTCCTATTCCCATATCCATCCCAGCTCCCACCTCTGTCCCTGTCCCTACCCTCAGTCCTGTTCCCATTCCTGTCCCCTCCCCACCCACTTGCCTGTGCCCAGCCCCATCCCTGGCCCTGTCTCCATTCCCATCTTTGTGTCCATCATGCCCATCCCACCTCATGCCCTCTCCTGTCCCTCCAGCTGGACGCAGACGACGCCGTGGTGACCTTTGAGGAGGCAGAGGGCACAGATGTGTACAACGAGGTGCAGATGCCCACCTAAGGGCTCACTGCCACCTGCCTGACCCCTGGATGTGCCCACACCCCCTGCCCCCCCCACACTTCACCAGTTTATCACTCCACTGCTGCCACCTGGGGGCTGCTGGGTGACAGGGGACAACCTGGGGACAGCCCAGAGCCCCCCCACACACACACCCCACGAATGGAGCTTTTGGTTTGGTTTGGTTTTTTTTTTCCCCTTTTCCATCCCTTTTTTCTTAACTCTTTCGGGTGCTGTGAGCTCAGATGCACTTTGCTACCCGCTGGGGATGCCTGGCCTGGGGGTCTGCATGGCCTCTGCCCAGTGTCACCATCCTGTCCCCAAGGCCACCCAGGGCTGTGACCCAGCACTGAGTGGGAGGAAGACTCCCAAAGCCTGGAGAGAGGAGGAAGGCAGAGGGGGGGTGACATGAAGGGGACAAAGATGCAGCAGGAGGGGTCCTCCAGTTCTCCCCAGCCCTGCTGCCTCCCCCAGGGAGCCCCCCCCTTGTCCAGCCACTCCTCCTCAGACCAAACAATAAGCACTGGGACAAATCCTTCTCCCCACGGAGCCTTTCCCCCTCCTTTTCCCTTCCTTTTCCCACCGTTTTATCCAGCACTTCCCAGAGTCAGAGTGCAAATAGTCCAAGGGGGGTTATAGTTTTGCTACGAAGGACATGTGCTAAAAACACACCCCCGAATTTATGTTGATACTTCAGCAGGTAGGATTTGCTCAGAACCAAAGAAAAATGCCCCCAAAAGGCTGGGAAAGTATCTTGGAAAAGAAGGAAAAAAATGGAGGGGGGGAGGGGGAAAAAAAAGAGGATAAATAAAAAAGAGGAAATGAAAGAAAAAATGAGAGGAAAAGGAAAAAATGAGGACAAACAGGGAAAAAAAGGGAAGATAGAACAAAAATGATCATAAATAAAAAAGATAGAGGGGAAAAAATGTGGAAAAATAGAGAAGATGAAGGGAACAAAAGGGAAAATGAGGGGAAATAGAAAGCATTACAGAGAAAAAATTGAGGGAATCAAAGGAAAATGGAGGGGAAATAGAAAAAAATGACTGAAAAAAAAGGAACAACATGAGGGAGAAACATAAAATGGAGACAAAACCAGAACAAATGGAAGTGAAGTAGAAAATACCTGAGGGAAAATGGAAAATATGGAGGGAAACAGAAAATGCCCGTGGGAAAACAGAAAAATTGAAGGGAAATAGAAAATACTTAAGGAAAGACAGAAAAAATGAGGGCAAAATAGAAAGCATTTGAGGAAAAAATTGAAAAAAAGATTGAGAAAAATAGGGAAATGTGAGGGAAAATAGAAAAAAAGGGGGAAAATAAATTAGTAAGAAAAATAATTTAAAAGAAAAAACGGGGAAAAATTTAAAATGAGGAAAAAAAGGAGGACAAAAACTGAGGAAAGAAAGTTGAGATAAAAACGAAAAAATAGGGGCGAAAAGGAAAGAAAAAGTAAGGAAAACATTAAAAAAAAATTAGGGGAAAAAGGACCAAAATGAGAGGGGAAAAAGACCAGAATGAGGGGGGAAAAAGACCAAAATGAGGGAAAAGAAGACCAAAATGAGGGGGGAAAAGGCCAACGCGCGGGTGAGGAGGGCGGCGTGAGGCGAGGAAGGGCAAGCCCAGCGGCCGCAGGGCAAGCCGTGGCACCGGTAGCTGGAGCTGACCGCCCAGGCTGGCCGTGCCCGCCGCGGGGCCGTGCTCGTGTGCACGGGGAGAGAGGTTGTCCTTTTCCAAACTCAGAAAACACCACCCCCCCTTTTTAAGCTGATTTGAAAGGATCCTGCGCAGGGCCTGGGCTCTGTGCGCCAGTCTGGCAGCGCCACTGCTCTGCTGAATTAGTTTTAGCCTCTTTAGGGTTTCTTTCTTTCATTATTACTGTTTGTTTGTTTGTTTGTTTGTTTGTTTTTTGGTAGCTTTTCAGTCCAATCCTTGTAGCTCAGCCTTGACTCTCCCTTTGCTTTGCTGCCCCCCTCCTGCCCCATTCCCACTGGGATTGTTCCCGAGCCGAGGAGCCTTCCCCCTGCTCCTTGCCCCAGGGCTGAACCTACCCTGCTCAGACCCCAATCAAGTTGCCAATTTATTCCTTTGTTGTTGCTGTTGGGATTGGAGTGGGTGGGAGGGACACCCCAAATTGGGGGGGGGGGGGGTAGTTTAGTTTAATTTAGTTTAGTTTAATTAATTATGAGTCCACAAGAAACAATGCTGTGAGCTTTGGGGGGTCTTACTCCCTTCCCCTGCCACCTCTGTCTCAGGCTTTAATACAGAAATCAATAAAACCAGAAGGAAGCTGTGGGAGGTTTTGTTTTTCTTCTCTCTGGGCATTTTCTGGGGCCTCACCTTCCTCCCAAAAAAAAAGGACCAGCAGCATCCTTTAGAGATGTCTGTCCCAATCCCCCTGGGATGCTCACTGCATTCCAACATTCTAGGGTCCTCACTGCCACCATCCCGGGATGCTCCCCATGGTCACTCTGGGATGCTTCCCACAGCCATCCTAGGATGCTCCCTTTGGCCATTCTAGGATAATCCCAACTGTCCTCCTGGAATGCCATTCCAGGGTGGTTGGTGCAGCTGTACCAAAGTGTTTGTCATGGTGTCCCAGGATGCTCAGTGCACCCCAGCATCCTCAGATGCTCACCATGGTCATTCCAGGATGCTCCCCATGGCCATCCTGGGATGCTCACTATACTCACACAGGGATGCTGCCCATAGTCATTCCTGGGATGCTCAGTGAAGCTCTGCCAAGACGTTTGCCATGTCATCCCAGCATCCTACAGCACTCACTGCTGCCATCCCAGGATGACTCCCCACAGCCATCCGTGGATGCTTCCCACAGCTGTTCTGAGGTGCTCTTCATGGTCATTCTGGGATACTCCCCCCACCCATCCCAAGATGCTCCCCATAGCCATCCCAGGATGTTCCAAATTGTCATGCCAGAATGTTCCCATCCTGGGACGCCCTCCGTGGTCATTCTGCAGCGCTCCCTGTGGCCATCCTGGGGTGCTCCCAGTGATCCTCCTGAGATGCTCCCCATAGCCATGATAGGGTGCTCCTTGCAGCCACCCTGGAACGTTTCCTAAATAATCTAATAACCCAGGACATTCCCTGCGGCCATCCTGGGATGTTCAGCCTCCTCCTCACCCTCCCTGCACCCCATAGTGCTGTCCTGTTCCTGCTGGCCACTTCTCTGCCCAGGAATGTTGTTGCAATAGGCTGCAGATAAGGCCACAGCTGCCCTCAGCCCAGGCTCCCTCTAATTTGACCCTGATTACCCCAATCTCATTAGCCAGAGCAACCTGCTGGGGGAGGAACCACCTACTTATGGTTCCCACACCTGTGGGAAGGGCCTCGGGAGGGGCTGTGTCCGTTTGCCTGCAGCGTTTCTATGGGGCAGATGCAGGGGTCAGCAACTCCTGGCTGCGGCTCTCCATGGAGCTGGGATAAATCCCAACATCATCTCCAGCTGCTTCTGAGCCCTGCCAAGCTGCTAGCCCTTGTTTTCTGGAGGTGAAGGTAGGTGATTGGTGTTTTCCAGCCCAAGGCATGGAGACCTAGCAGCTGCCTGTCCTTCTGCCCTCCTCACGTGGGCATGCCACGCTGGGTGCCATCAGGAGTTCTCCACATGCAGCTGCCACCAGCTGGCCCCCTCTGCTGCCACCTCTGCCTCTGAAAGCCAGCAGTGGAGAGAGGCATCTTCCTGCAGCATGTCCATGCAGATTTCCACTCGGGATCTCTGGGAGATGTCAGCCAGGTCACTGCCATGGGATCCAGCCCGTTTTTTGGGGGGGATTTGGGTTAAGCTCTCATTTGAGCTTGATTTAGCCCAGCAAAATGTGTCTGGGGGGTTGGCTTGTGGTGGGGCCCTGCAGTGGTGACTGGTGGCAGCGTGTGAAGCACGAGGGGAAGAGAAATACAACAGTTAATAGTGGTGAAAAAGAGTTGGGTAATGAGAAGAGGGGAGCTGAGAGCTGGAGCGATGTGGCCCGTGCTGGCAGCACCCCTGGGAGAACCTGGGTGCTGGTGGGGATGGGGTGCAGGGTCAAAGCACCACCCTTGAAAGAGAAGAGCCCAGATGCTGGTGGGGTGCAGAGAGTTTGGTCATGTCATAGTAGCACCCCTGAAAGGGGAGAGTCCAGTGCTGGTGGGGTGCAGGGTGCCAGTGGGGTGCAGTGTGCCAGTGGGGAGCAGGGAGGTCATGTCACAGCACCACTCTTGGAAAGGAAGAGCCTCAGCACTGGTGGTGGGGAGCAGGGTGCCAGTGGGGTTCCAGGGTGCCAAGTCATGTCATAGTATCTCTCTTGGGAGGGGAAACCCCTGGTGCTAGTGGAGTGCAGGGAGCTCACAGGGTGCAGAGTGGTGGTGGGGTGCAGGGAGCTGGGTCATGGCACAGCATCACTCATAGAAGGGGAGAGCGTGGGTGCTGGTGGCCTGCGAGGAGTTCGGTCATGCTGTGGCATCACCCCTGCAAGGGAAGAACTCAGGTGCTGGTGGGGTGCAGGGGGCCAGTGGGGTTACAATGCCCACAGCGCCATGGGGTGCTTTGTGCCATCACAAGCTGCTTTGCTGCCCATGCACATCCTCGGGGTGCACAGCAAAACATTTTTTGTCACTGCCTGTGCCCTCGACAAGATAAAGTGCAAACAACCTCAAACCTGCACTTGCCCCTTCATACTGCACCTTCATCTGCAAAAAAACTCAGCTGCACAAGGAACTGGGAAGCAGCGAGCCGTGGGGAGGGCATGGAGTGAGAAGGGGAATAGTTGGGAGGGATATGTTGGAAGCTCCCATTTGTGACCCACCCACCAGAGAGGCTGCAACTCATTTCCAGGGCTCTGCCATCCCCGCTGGGTGGCAAAAGCCAGATACCCACGTTACAGAGGGTTCCATCAAGGCCACAGCGTACTCGGGGGTGGGGGTTTGAGTTTAAAACGGCAAAGTTAAAGTGTTGATTTTTCACCTGTCTGCCCTGACGGACTCCAAATATTTTGTGTTTTGTCACCGCTGCAGTTTCATTTCTCTTTTCTTTTGCAGTTTTCCCCCTCCTGCAAAGCGGTGACACTTCACCTACTTCAGCCCAGGAACAACTCCGCGCAGAGCTCTTTCCACCCAGAAGAAACAACTATGTGTATTTTATTTGTGGTTGGTTTCCAGCTTTCACTGGAGGGATTAGGCGCCCGGCGCCGCGCGGCTTGGCACATCTCGGCGGCTGTGCCTGCTGGAGGCAGGGCCAAGGGACGTGGCGGAGGGGCTCTGTCCAGCTGGCCGAGGCTTCCTGCGGGAATGCTGCCCAAATAAAGCGCTTGGCACAGCGCGGCTTGGCCCCGGCACCGCGCCCCCGGGTGGTGCCCAGGGCTCAACTGCACCCCAGACTGGGGGACTTCCTCCCCCCCCCTTCATAAAAACAGAAGTAAAAATCCCCTGGACCTGGGACATTTTGTGGCAGCCATCTGGGAACCTGCCCACAGTCAGCCGCAGGACTTGATCCTGCGCTCCCGGGTCTCATTCCGCACCCCGTGAGGCGCGGGGGGGATCCCCACCAGCTCCTGCTCCCCGTGCAGCAGGGGCTGCCGGAGCTGCCCGCACCGGTCTAGTGGGCAGATGGACGAAGCTCGCCGGCAGCGAACGGGCAACCACTAGCACGCTAATGGCCGAAGCTCACCGGTAGTGCGTGGGCTGCCGGTAGCACGTAGCCAGCCAGAGTTTGCCGGTAGTGCGAAAGCTACCCGCAGCACGCAGGCGCCCCGGAGCTTACACGGGCAGCCCGGCAGAACGCAGGCGCCCCGGAGCTCACTCGGGCAGCCCGGTAGCACGGCGATGGCTGGGGGTAGCACGCAGATGGCTGGGGCTCACACGGGCAGCCCGGTAGCACGCAGACGGATGGGGCTCACCCGGGCAGCCCGGTAGCACGGCGATGGCTGGGGCTCACCCGGGCAGCCCGGTAGCACGCAGATGGCTGGGGCTCACACGGGCAGCCCGGTAGCACGCAGACGGATGGGGCTCACCCGGGCAGCCCGGTAGCACGCAGATGGCTGGGGCTCACACGGGCAGCCCGGTAGCACGCAGATGGATGCGGTTCGACCAGTAGCGCACGGGCGGCTGGGAAGGTGCCGGTGGCCTGGAGTAGCCGTGGCGTGCGTCGGCCTCCAGCATAGCGTACGGGCGGCCTCGGCCGCGTTAGCGTTGGGGGTGGCCGGCTGGGTGCAGGCAGGCCCGGGGGTGGCCGGCTGGGTACAGGCAGGCTGGGGCTGGCCGGTAATGTGCAGGCAGCTGCCCGGCCGGGATTGGCTGCGGGGAATGACGCCCAGCACAACAAAGGTGGAGTTGGAGAAATTGCATTAAAAAAAAATTGAGAGAGAAAAGGGAAAGGAGAGCGAAGGGAAGGAGGAAATTCCACCCCCCCCTCAGGAAAACCCCCACCGGGGGCCGTGTCCCGGGGCGGGCGGGGAGCGAAGCCCCAGCCCGAAGCGGACTCACCGAGCGGGGCGGGAGGCGCCTCGGCTTCCGTCGTTCCCCC